>JAOSBN010107899.1:0-10949 GCA_027563595.1 Erythroxylum suave
ATAAATGATTCATTTATCCAACAATTTATGAATACATTAACTCATTACAATTTTAAAGCATAATCTCATTATTAACATCTACACCCATGTCAAGACATATATATAAGAACTCATGATCATCAATCTCAATGCATTCATCATAAATGATTTACTAAACACCAACATGAAGGTCAACATGTAACTTACTTGATTTAGCTCCAAATCCTTCAAAAACACACATCCCTAGCTTTCCTATGTATCTCATGACCATCATCATTCTAGGGTGGATTTGGTTAGCTTTTTGATACAAGATGAAGAGGGCAATCAGATGGAGTAGGAAATGATAGATAAGAGCAAGGTGTAATGTGGATGAGGACAGGTGAAGTAAAATCGTGAAAGTGAAGAAGAATGAAGAAGATGAGAGTTTCGTATAAGTTGGAAGGAAATAACAAATGAAACACAACAACAGACTTGTCTTTCAATAGCTAAAAATTCGGATAAGACATGTGAGGAGTGGTAGTGACACTTGTCACTGCCACTTGTCACTTTTCTATGGTCCAATTTGGACCCTTTTAATAACTAGGCAATTTAACTCAATTTCTAATCCAATTGTCTCCCAAATTTTAATAACACTTGTCCATAATTCCTAAGGTCATTTACAAAATTTTCCATTGTTGTTTGACTCTTATTTCTACTACCATTTATCAATTATCCTGCCACTTGGCATTTTTCCTAGTCTAAAAATAACCAAAATTTCAGTAAATTTTCTAAATTTCACCAAAATTCCAAAATCAACATTTATATACTCCAATTCAATTTTCAAGTCATATAAACCATAATTCATATCAAAAATCACATTTATAACTCAATTATACCCAAAAATTTTCATTTTGATGTGTGCAATAATCAATTTATCATGTATGTGTACTAAATGACGCATGAATATGGAATGCACTTTCTAATTTCTCAATAATCTCTCATGCACCATATTCTAGGGTCCTAATCCTTAATATGGGATAACTGGATGTTAAAATAATGAATTATGAAAACCAATTAATCACCGCAACAACCACATACGATGCATCATTTAACCTAGGTCATATTATCCTTAATGATTATGAATCACTAGTCGCCACACATGAATTTCAACATAACAATTATGGATTATATCAAAATTCTAGCAATGGGTATACAATCAAATGATTCAACAAACATATTAAAATAATCATTTCACAATTCCCTACGGGTTCATACATAAATAACCAAACAATAACTAAAATCTGATTATCCATACACAAAACCCAAATCAATTAGCATAGGATATCACATTCAATTTCTAATGAGAGAAAGAAACAACAAAAACCAAAACATACATTTAATTTGGGTTGTCGACGTCGATGTCACCTTCGAACCGACGAAGAAATGTTTAGCCTTCCATGGGCCTCCCAAAAAAATGCTTCACCCCTATAAAAATCATCCCTAAAGAAACCCTAGCTGCTCTTTTTTACTACCTAAGCTTACTTCTCTTATCTACTGTTCATGATGTGACAAATAAAGAGTTGAGGTTTTTGGTCCAATTACATTGTTCACCTAGACCTCCTCTTTGCCGCCTCTCTACTCTTCTCTCCTAAGTGTAACTCCTTTTACAAGCCACCCAACAAGCCATGCCTCCATCTTCTTTTCACTGCACCCTGTAGTTATGATAGGAAGATTTATTGTGGAGTTTTCGGTCTACACGCCTTGTTCATGCATAAACCCCCTATAGCTGTAATACGCTAGTGTTTAATGCTAGCATTTAATGCATGTGTTAATGCTAGTGCAACCCTAGCGTTTAATGCAAGCGTTAATGCTAGTGCAATGCTGCGTTTAATTATTGATTTCCCTCACTTTCACGATGGTTTTCCAATAATCAATGCATAACCAAGAGACCCAAGAAGAATAAGTTGAAGTCATTTTTCATATATAATGGCTTTTACATCATTTTATTCATTCTTCTGCTCCTCTTTCACGCCGTTTTTCTTGCATGAAAAATGTGCTACTTGCATTCAATTTACCCTGTCATTTAGCTCATAGATTCCTGTATACTTCATCTTTAATCTTCTTTGTATTTTCAAAATATGTCCCATTTTTCTTTTAATTAATTACTTTCTCTAATATTTATTATTCCTGCTCCATGAAGACAAGTAAAAATTAATTTTCAAACAATAGCCAAAATATATTGCTTTTGACTCACTTTAATTTTTTTGCCTCCAAATTATACCTAAAATCATATATGAATTAAAGTGAGTATCTTAAACATTTTTGTATATTAATTGCTAATTGTAAATAATTAAATGTATCAACAATTTGACACATATCAATTTTCCCCACACTTAGCTTTTGGTTGTCCTCGGGCAAAACATCCAAATTAAGTTCAAAAACCTAAAACATTTACTCAATTCGCATACTTTCCAGGATTATATAATCACAAGAAAAGATGAATGACTTTCAAAAATCATAGCAAGATGTCAACATTCCAAGCTTTTACTTATGATCAATCAATATTCACTACCTTTAAAAACTAAGCAATCTAATGGTAGACTCGAAAAATGTGTTTAAGTAAAATATATCAACAGTTACACTCCTTACCATTCATGATCATGACAATCCACAACTTTGCATATTATTTCATTTCTCCACAACTAAAATTCACATTCAAAATCATAGATCAAAGGACTTTTCAAGGTTGAAATGTGGGAAAAGGTTAGGTGATATGTATTTAGGTCAAGTAGCATGAAAGTCATCAAATATAGTGAAATAAAAAGTAACACTCATTCAAAAATTGGGTACCATCAGCTATGATAAAAGCAACACTTATATTTCACAACCCCATTCAACTCTCACACACCAACCACATGAAGCATATACCAATCCGAAGGAATCACTTATACAATTTATGCCAACAATATATTTAAACCATAAGAGCGAACCTTCTAAGATTGCCAACAACAAATTGAAACCATAAGAGTGAACCTTCTAAGCCAACATCTACCTTACATCCAATGTACTCAAATAACCCATTGATAGTTGTGTTTTTCATGATGTTTTAAGGTTTAATTTGTTACACATTTAGTGTTAAAGTGAGTGTTGAGTATGCATTTAGAGCTTAATTAGGTTAATTTGTGTATTTAAGTATTTTATGGGTTAGTTGGAATTCTTGAGCTTAAATTGTATATTCTTGAGGTAACCTAATGTGTGTGCTGGTATTGCAGGGCAAATAGGGAAGAACGGTGAAGATTTAAAAAGTTTCAGGCTAAATGACACAGGCCACGATCATGATATAGAAGGAAGAGAAAGAAGCAACCAGGCCACGATCATTCACTCTGAGCCACGATCCTAATAGAGAGCAACAAGTTAGGCCACAATCGTGCACTTCAAGCCACACTCATGACAGAAAGGGTAAAGAGCTGGCCATGATCGTAACATGTAGGGCCATGATCGTACCCTACATCGGACTAACATAAAAACTCAATTTTTGAGTTTAACCTAGCGTTGCTACTGAATAAATAGAACAATCCTAGCAGCCGCCAGCAAGGATTAGAGAGCCAAGAAAGTTTTGCAAAAAGTGAGATTTCATCAATCCTGAGAGAAAGCCTAGAGAGAGATTAAGAGTTCAAGGAAGGTTTAAAGAGTTTCAGGCTAAATGACACAAGCCACAATCGTGCACGTAGGCCACGGTCATGATATAGAAGGAAGAGAAAGAAGTAGCCAGGCCACGATCGTGCACTCTAAACCACGATCCTAATAGAGAGTGACAAGTCAGGCCATGATCGTGCACTTCAAGCCACACTCATGATAGAAAGGGTAAAGTACTGGCCATGAATGTGACATGTAGGTCCATGATCGTACCCTGCATCGGATTGACATAAAAACTCAATTTTTGAGTTGGACCTAGGGTTGCTACAAAATAAATAGAGACCTAAGGTTGCTACAGAATAAATAGAACAATCCCTAACAGCTTCCAACAGGGATTAGAGAGCCAAGAAATTTTTGCAAAAAGTGAGATTTCATCAATCCTGAGAGAAAACCTAGAGAGAGATCAAGGGTTCAAGGAAGTAGACAAAGGAAGAGAGACATAGAGACGAGCTAGATGAGAAGTACTTCTCGAAATAGGTGGTTTCCCACCATCACCACTTTAGAGATTCCGTTCCCGATAGTAATTCCGTTTCTTTCATCTTTATTATTGTATTGAATTGAAATAAGTGTTGAGATTGATTATGTGAATGTTAAGTCGAGTTTATACTCACTGTTGGATATTAATTTCTAAGATTAATGAAATTTAATTGATTATGTTTTCAACTGCTTGATTGTGATTTCAATTTTGTGCTTAATAATTCGGCAATAAACTGAGAGGGTGAGCCAGGTAAAAATCATCAATTTGGGCTAACAAGAGTTAGGTAAATCGATAGGTAGAGAATTGGATCAAACTAGAAGAGTCATGTAACGAGAGATCGAGTATAGATTTTCGATAGATTAATAGACATCTTTAGAACTCATTTAGGTTTTAGACCAATTGCGGATTGAGAGATCATAATTTCTATAATTTAAATTAGGGATTATTAATTAGAGTTAAGAATTATAACTCGAGAAAGAGTAATTCACCCTAGGACCATCTAGACCCATCAATTCAGTTGTTACATAATTAGTTAGGTTTCCTTTAATTTTGAATTAAAATCCCCTTTCTCTCCCTTAGTAATTTCTAGGTCAATTTTGAGTTGGTTGTGAGTTTGCTTTTTGTTTACTATTTGGTACTTTAATTTCTCGTAATTAATTCTTGATTAATTTTAATTTCTGCATTATTTGTTTAATTAGGAATTGTGAACTTAGCTGCCTTAGATTTTAGGACCAGTTCCCTTCTTCATGGGATCGACACCTTAGGTACTACGTGAATGACTCGTTCGCTTGCAGTAATTACCAAGGTTATAAATAGTAAAACTTAGCGTGTGTAACCTTGAGCGAACAAGTTTTTGGTGTCATTGTTGGGGAAGGTAATTTTGTTCTATAGATTAAGGCATTAGGATAGTTTTCAATTTTTGTTTCATTTTTGTTAGATTCATGTAGAAATCGTGCTCCTGTATGAACTCCAGAGTCACGAGGAGTTCGAGTCTCGGACACTTTAGATTTGGATATCCCACATTTACAACCCTTAGGAAAGCTTAGCGAGAAGAAGAAGAAAATTTCAAGGAAGTACAAATGGTCAAGGAGTTCCAAAGAAATATGGATCAAGAAGTCAACCCTAGAAGGTAGCAACAGAGGACGCTTTTGGATTTTACAAGGACAGGGTTCAATCCAGCGAACCAAGGAGTGGCTAAACTACCTGTTCAAGCAGTCTCCTTTGAAATCAAGCCAACCCTACTTAATATACTTCAGTAAAATGCCCAATTCTATGGACTAGTGAATGAAGACCTGAATGCTCATATTGTGAGTTTTCTCGAGATCTGTGATACCTTTTGGTATCACCAGATGTCGGAGGACGCAATGAGGATTAGGATGTTCCCTTTCACACTTAGAAATAGAGCAAAGGCTTGCTATCATTCACTAAGCCCAACTAACATTACGACATGGGAACAGTTAGTGGGTGCTTTCTTAGATAAATACTTCCTACTGAAAAAGACCACAATGATAATTAAGGAAATTACAAACATTCAACAAGGTGATGGGGAGTCTATTTACGAAGCGTGGGAGCATTACAAGGACCTATAGAGGAGATGTCCACACCACAATTTACCTAAGGAGTTCCTGTTACAGACATTTTACAATGGAGTTAACCCACCTACCAGAGGCACCATTGATGCAGCATCAAGAGGATCTTTAATGAAAAAGACGATCGATGAAGTAGAAGAGCTGATAGACAAGATGGCCAGCAATAGCTATTTATGAGCAAGTGAGAGAAGTAGGCAACCTACTTCACTTAGAGAGCAGAAGGGAGTTGTTGCAGTCGATCAAATGACGGAGATGCAAGCTAAGATCGACAATCTGATGTGATAACTTAGTAATATGAAGGCATCATCCTTAGCTACGGTAAAGGCCATGCAACTGAAATGTGAGATATACGGCTAGCTGGATCATGATATGGTGGACTGTGACCTGATGAGCGATGAAAACCCAGAGCAAGTTAACTATATAGGGGCCTAATTTGGACGTGGAGGAGTAATAACCTTTATTCCAACACTTATAACCCTAGGTGGAAGAATCATTGAAACTTCTCCTGGTCTACCAATAACAATGGAGGGCAGTTCAGACCCTAAGGCCAATCAAGCTTACAACAGGATAAGACAAGCTCGATGGACTCAAAATTGGACAGAATCTTAGATAAGCATGGGATCTTAGATGACACACATAAGAAGTTGGAAGATAAATTTGAGCAAATCACTAAGAGACGTGCAACTTCCATTCATAATTTAGGAGCCTAAGTAAGCCAACTGATAAATGCCTTCTCTGGGAAAAAGTTTGGAATTGTTCCTAACACTTTAGGAATAAAATCGAAGGAGAAAATAAAGGCTATCACACTTTGGAGTGGGAAGGAAATTGAACCAACCACAAGAACAAGAAAGGAGCTTGCCTAGCCAGTAAAGAAGAATCAAGAAAAAGAGAGAGAAGTGGATATAAGCTAATACCCTCCTTATGTTTCACCTTGAACCTATCAACCTACGGTACCATTTCCTTAATGATTACAAAATAAGATGAATAATTTGCCAAGTACCTTGAGAAATTAAGAACGTTACAAATCAATCTTTCTTTTGTGGAGGCATTAGAACATATACCATAATATACGAAATTTTTTAAGGGCATATTATCGAAGAGGTGCACTTGGGAGGATAATTAGATGGTAACCCTAACTGGTACGTGTAGTTCAATAATCACCAGTCAAATGCCATCAAAATTGAAAGATCTAGGAAATTTCACAATAACTTATGTGGTTGGTGAATTGGAATTTGTGAAGTGTTTATGCGATATGGGAGCTAGCATCAATCTTATGCCATTATCAATATTCAGGAAGTTGGGACTGGGAGAGGTCAAGCCTACCTCAATGTTAATTCAATTAGTAGACCAGTCTATTAAAAGGCCATTGAGAATAGTGGAATATGTACTGATAAGAGTGGACAAGTTCATTATTTCAGTGGATTTTGTGGTTCTGGATTTTGAAGAAGATAAGAACTATCCATTGATCATAGGTTGACCTTTTATGAATATAGGAAAGACCATAATTGATGTTCACGAAGGTAAATTGACACTTCGAATAGGAGAAGATCAAGTTGAATTTAATATGAATAAGGCCTTAAAGAATCCAATAACGAGCAGTGCATGCATGAAGGTAGAAATAGTAGATCACAAACTACAAGAACAAATTGAGAGTTGCATTGCAGAAGTGAAGTCCTTAAAAGCAAAGGATGATAATGAATGTTGGACCCCGTTTTTAGAGCCCAGTGATTCCAGATGATGAAGAACCTGAGCCCGTGTATTTCCCTATAGGGTTATTTCCATACACCCTCATTGGTTCGTCTACTTCTAAATAACATGTCAAAAGCGTTGAACCCGAGTTCCTTTTTGCCTATCCCGAGGTGATGATTTAAGACGGTCAGGTAACCAACAAGTGAAAGGGAAGTCAAAAACTTCAAACCATAAGGAAATCTTCAGCATCAGTATGGATGGGTTCGCCGCGGTAAACTAAATGTTTCACCACAGTGAAATCTGGGACATTTCAAAGAGCTCTCGGGAAAAATTCATTGCGACATACTAAATAACTTCGCCACGGTGAAACTAGGATAATGTTCTAAAGACCTCTCGGGAAAACTTCGTCATGGAAAAATCACTAATTAAAGGCAAAAGTACCCTTCGGAAAAAGTTTGTCGCGGTTAAAATTGGTACCTTTAATTCTGCCATTCCAAATTCAAACACCCCATACCACTTTTACTCATAATCCTCTCAAAATCACTTCTTATACGTGCAATATGAACTCCTCAAATGTTCCACTATCAATTGATTTCATTAAACTCCCAAATCTTACTCCCTTGGTTTATCATATATTACCAATTCTCATCTTTCACTATAGCTATCCTATATGCATCCAACACAACACCACTCCTTAGAATGATAATATCTCCTAATCCCCATTTCTAATAACTTCATACTTTACACAATAAAACAACAAGCTGAAAAGATAATCTACCAGTTCCTAGAAGACAATTATGTCTCATTTGGCCTAGATTGATACAGATTTGCCCTAAGACTTAGAACGCAAAATCTTGCCCTTATGAATGCTAAAAATAAACAAAAGGTACAAACTTTGAGGATCATAGGTAAAAACACAATCATATTTCATTTCTATCAAAAGATAAGAGTTTTACAAGGCTTTAATGGGTATTTCAAGCCACAATACATCATAATCCAAAAAATACATAATTCATACAAAATAAGATTTGCTCAAACGCAACTAAAGCCTTGTTTTTAAATAAACTAAATTTAAAAAATAAGCAAAAATTCAGAGTAATGCCCTTATGCTCGACCACTTGATTCCTTGCTCATCACCTATAGATGGGAAGGAATGGGGGTGAGCTTTAAAGCTCGTGGGTAATGATCTTATAACCAGTAATAAGTAAAAACCATTGAAAATGTACATGCATCATGAAACACATATTTCCCAATTCTCAAATCATCAAACACTTTATGAGCAATTCAAATCATGCATTCAATAAATTTGTCAACACATAAGTATATCAAAATGGTCTAGGAGGTCCATAAATAGAACGAACTAACACATTCCCATAAAATGGTCCTGCGAAGTCGTGAACAGAACAAACTAACACAATCCCACATAGTGGTTTTGCGTAGTCGTAAACATGAGGGAGTCCTTGAAGGAGCTCCATGCCACTTGTGGATAGGCGGGAGAAAACTTTAGTCAAAGTGCACTTGACAATGGAATGGACCGAAGCAAACCCACATAACATACATTTCATATCTTGTAAACTTGTCACCTAAAATGGCATGTTTTTTGAAAAAGGATTTCATAAACATAACATAAGAAAATAAAATCGTTTTCAATACTTTTCATGACTGTTCCACACAATATTCACATAACACTTTATCAAAACATTTGAAGAGCAATGTATGCACATTTATGAAAAAATTTAAAACATTTATTTTCTTGATTTTGAAGAAACATTAATGACTTATTATCCAATTATAAAAATGCTACCCACTTGAACTTCCTTGCTTATCAATAGCTCAAAGGTGCCTTTCCTCTTGCTCCTCTTGCCTCCCCTATTGATTTCCTTCAATATTGCCAAAATACCAAATTCAATATGATTTCCAAATGTGAACTCAAAGAAAATGCATACACTAACATTAATCCTAGAATACTTAAACTCATGTATTTCTTAAGCTTCATACATCAAGACCCTTCCAAAAATGCAAAGGTGAAATCATACACTTACCTTGAATATTTACCAATTAGTGAATTTCTTAGCTCAAATGTAAGCTCTAATCTTCCTCTTTCTTTTTGCCTTCTTGAACCACTCCAAAATCACTCTCTATAACTAAGAAATAATGAAACCTAGCCAACTTTCTCTTCTTTTCTTCTTCTCCCACGGCAACTCTCTCTTCTTAATCTCCAAATTTTCGTTTTTCTCCTTCTTCATTTGCAAGGCATCTCATTTTCTTCCCCTTTTTACCCTTAATGAACCCAAACTGTCCATTTTACCCTTCCTTATATGCTTCTGTTCTTTCCACCTTAAGTGATCTTCCAAAATTACCCCTTAGCCTTCTTGCTACTTTAATACCACTAAACCATATAATAAAATCCTACTAACATTAGCACAATAATTGAATTCCAAAACTAAATCATCAATACCTTATTATTCATTTAATTCATGCTTAACTAAATAAAAGAAAAAAATTTGGGCCGAACATATGAACACCAGAACCTCGAATCTAAAGAAGATAATGAGATAGAGGGGACAAATATTCTAGTGCATCAAGACAAATTGGTTCGGACTTAAGTACCCACTCCACCATCTTCAGAGAAGCCTTCAACATTAGAACTTAAGCCTTTACCTACACACATCATATACACTTTCCTTGGTAAAGATAAAACTTTATCAATAATAATCTCCATCTAAATGAGTGAAGAACAGGAAAGTAAGGTGGTGGAGGTTGTCAAGAAGTGCATGAAAGCTATCGGGTGGCAGGTTGCATACATTTAAGGAATAAGTCTGAATGTTTGCATGCACTGAATAAATTTGGAGGACGGTAGTAAAATAGTGCAGGAGTGTCAATGGAGGCTAAATCCTAATGTGAAGGAGGTAGTCAAGAACTAAACAATAAAACTCCTAGATGCAGGGATAATATAGTAAGTGGATCAGCCCTGTGCAATGTGTACCTAAAAAGGGAGGAATGATAGTGATTGAGAGAAAAAGTGGAGAAGTAATTTAGACAAGAACCGTCACATGATGAAGAATATGCATAGACTATCAGAAGCTTAACTCAGTGACTAAGAAGGATCACTTTCCTCTCCCATTCATAGACCAGATGATAGAAAGGGTAGCTGGCCATTTATTTTATTGTTTCTTTAATGGATACTCAAGCTACAATTATATTTTTATCTACCTAGACGATCAAGAGAAAACCACTTTCATTTGCCCTTATGGTACGTTTGCATATAGACGGATGCCCTTCAGACTCTGTAACGCTCTAACCACATTTCAGAGATGCATGATGCCAATTTTCACAGGCATAATAAAAGATATAGTGGAGGTATTCATGGATGATTTTTCAGTCTTTGGAGACTCTTCTGACATGTGTTTAATGAATTTGGATAGAGTTCTTCAAAGGTGTGAGGAATCACATTTGGTGCTAAATTGGGAGAAATGTCATTTTATGGTACAAGAAGGGATAGTGCTAGGCCACAAAATCTCATATCAAGGGGTTCGAAG
>JAOSBN010107919.1:0-10949 GCA_027563595.1 Erythroxylum suave
CAATTTCATAGGAAAAGTAAAAATAATACTCAACAATTTAATTATATGTTTTTTGTCAATAATTAAATATATATTATAGAAAAAATTAATATTCATGATATATTTTTTGTCAATATTTTTATTAAAATTTTAAGAAAATTAATTTTTTAAGGATTGTAAATGCAAGTAATTATAGAGGGTATAGGAGAGTTGGGAGTGGCTAGGGGACAAGGTGGTAGGGGCCGGGCCACCCCGCCATTGGGACGAGGTGGTAGTGGCGGGGCCACCCCGCCATTGGGAATGGCGGGGTGGTCCTAATCCCGCCATTCCCAATGGCAGGGTGTCCTATATCCAGGACACCCTATTTTTTCTCTACCCTATCACAGATGGAAAATTTTTTTAATAACAAATTAAGAATTTAGCCCCAAAGGTGCCCAAAGGGCTATTTTTTCCCACGAAGGTGCCTGCCCACCGTGCCAAGGGACCGTTTCAGCCACCGACACTTCACCAAGGTGCTGATTTTCCCACCGATGATGCCCAACGGGCTATTTTTTCCCCCGAAGGTGCCTGCCCGCCGTGCCAAGGGATTGTTTCGGCCACCAAAACTGCACCAAGGTGCTGGGTTTCCAAACGAAGGTGCCCAACGGGGTATTTTTTCCCTCAAGGGTGCCTGCCCACCATGCCAAGGGTTTGTTTTGGCCACCGAAACTACAGCAAGGTGCTAATTTTCCCACATAAGGTGCCCAACAGGCTTTTTTTTTCCCCAAAGGTACCTGCCCACCATGCCAAGTGATTGTTTCGGCCACAGAAACTGCACCAAGGTGTAGATTTTCCCACCAAAGGTGC
Source organism: Erythroxylum suave (assembly GCA_027563595.1). Classification (NCBI taxonomy): domain Eukaryota; kingdom Viridiplantae; phylum Streptophyta; class Magnoliopsida; order Malpighiales; family Erythroxylaceae; genus Erythroxylum; species Erythroxylum suave. Next base: position 826 of record JAOSBN010107919.1, read on the forward strand.
CCAACGGGGTATTTTTTCCCCCGAAGGTGCCTGCCCACCATGACAAAGGCCTATTTTGGCCACCGAAACTACACCAAGGTGCTGATTCTGCCAGCTAAGGTGCCTAACGGGCTATTTTTTCCCCCGAAGGTGCCTGCCCACCGTGCCAAGGGACTGTTTCGGCCACCGACACTTCACCAAGGTGTTGATTTTCCCACCAAAGATGCCCAATGGGCTATTTGTTCCCCAAAAGGTGCCTGCCCGCCGTGCGAAGGGACTGTTTTGGGCACCAAAACTACACCAAGGTTCTAATTTTCCCACCGAAGGTGATCAATGGACTATTTTCTCCCCCGAAGGTGACTGCCCACCGCACCAAGTGATTGTTTTGGCCACTGAAACTGCACCAAATGGATGATTTTCCCACCGAAGGTGCCCAATGGGCTATTTTTTCCCCCGTAAGTGCCTGCCTATCGTGTCAAGGGACTGTTTCGGCCACCAACACTTCACCAAGGTGTTGATTTTCCCACCAAAGATGCCCAACGGGCTATTTGTTCCCCCAAAGGTGCCTGCCTGCTGTGCCAAGGGACTGTTTCGGCCACCAAAACTACACCAAGGTGCTGATTTTCCCCCGAAGGTGACAGCCCACCGTGCCAAGGGATTGTTTCGGCCACCGAAACTGCACCAAATGGATGATTTTCCCACCGAAGGTTCCCAATGGGCTATTTTTTCCCCCGAAGGTGCCTGCCTATCGTGTCAAGGGACTGTTTGGGCCACCAAAACTGCACCAAGGTGTTGATTTTCCCAGCAAAGATGCCCAATGGGCTATTTTTTCCCCCGAAGGTGCTTCCTCACCATGCAAAGGGACTGTTTCGGCCACCGAAATTAAAACAAGATGCTGATTTTCCGACCGAAGGTGCCCAATGGCCTACTTTTTCCCCCCTAAACTTTTTTTTTTCCTCCAATGGTGCTTGCCCACTATGCCAAGGGACTACTTCGGCCACCGAAACTAAACCAAGGTGCTGATCTTCCCACCGAACGTGCCCAACGGCTGACTTTTTCCTATGAAGGTGCCTGCCCACCACGCTAAGGGACTGTTTCGGCCACCGAAAAAGCACCAAGGTGCTGATTTTCCCACCGAAGGTGCCGAGCGGGCTATTTTTTCCCCCGAAGGTGCCTGCCAACCGTGCCAAGGGACTGTTTTGGCCACCGAAACTGCACCAAATGGATGATTTTCCCACCGAAGATGCCCAACGGGCTATTTTTTACCCCGAAGGTGCCTGCTCGCCGTGCCAACGGACTGTTTCGGCCTCCAAAATTGCACCAAGGTGCTGATTTTCCTACCGAAGTTGGCCAGCGGGCTATTTTTTCCCCCGAAGTTACCTGCCGCTCGTGGCAAGGGCCTGTTTTGGCCACCGAAACTACACCAAGGTGCTGATTTTCCCACCTAAGCTACCCAACGGGCTATTTTTTTCCCCCAAGGTTCCTGCCCACCGTGCCAAGGGACTGTTTCGGCCACCGAAACTAAACCAAGATGCTGATTTTCCGATGGAAGGTGCCCAACGGCCTACTTTTTCCCACCTAAGGTGCCCAACGAGCTTTTTTTCCCCCGAAGGTGCCTGTCCACCTTGCCAAGGCCTGTTTTGGCCACCGAAACTACACCAAGGTGCTGATTTTCCCACCTAAGGCGCCCAATGGGCTATTTTTTCCCCCAAAGGTGCCCGCCCACCGTGCCAAGGGACTGTTTCAGCCACCGAAACTAAACCAAGGTGCCCAACGGCCAACTTTTTCCCACGATGGTGCCTGCCCACCGTGCCAAGGGACTGTTTCGACCACCGAAAAAGTACCAAGGTGCTAATTTTCTAGCCCAAGGTGCCCATCGAGCTATTTTTTCCCACGATGGTGCCTGCCCACTATGCCAAGGGACTGTTTCGGCCACCGAAAAAACTCCAAGGTGCTGATTTTCCAGCCCAAGGTGCCCAACGGGTTATTTTTTCCCCCGAACGTGCCTGTCCACCGTGTCAAGGGACTGTTTCAGGCACTGAAACTACACCAAGGTGATGATTTTCCCACCAAAGGTGCCCAACGGGCTATTTTTCCCCCCGAAGCTACCTGCCCACCGTGCCAAGGGATTGTTTCGACCGCCGAAACTGCACCAAGGTGCTAATTTTCCCACCAAAGTTGCCCAACGGGCTATTTTTTCCCCCGAAGGTGCCTGCCCACCGTGCCAAGGGACTGTTCAGCCACCGAAATTGCACCAAGGTGCTGATTATCCTACCGAAGCTGTCCAACGGGCTATTTTCCCCCGAAGAAGCCTGCTCACCATGCCAATGGACTGTTTGGTCACCGAAACTGCACCAAGGTGCTGATTTTCCCGCCAAAGGTTCCCAACGGGCTATTTTTCCCCCCAAAGGTGCCTGCCCACAATGTCAAGGGATTGTTTCAGCCATCGAAACTTCACCAAGGTGCTGATTTTCCCATCGAAGGTGCCCAACGAATTATTTTTTCCCCCGAAGGTGCCTATCTACAGAGTCAAGGGACTGTTTCGGCAACCGAAAATGCACCCAAGATGCTGATTTTCCTATCGAAGGTGCCCAACGGGCTAGTTTTTCCCCCGAAGGTGCTTGCCCACCGGGCCAAGGGACACTTCCGGCCACCGAAACTGCACCAAATGGTTTATTTTCCCACCGAAGGTGCCCAACGGGTTATTTCTTCACCTGAAGGTGCCTGCCCACCGTACCAAGGGACTGTTTCAGTCACCGACACTTCACCAAGGTATTGATTTTCCTACCGAAGATGCCCAACGGGCTATTTTTTCCCCCGAAGGTGCCTACCCGCCGTGCCAAGGGACTGTTTCAGCCTCCAAAACAGCATCAAGGTGCTGATTTTCCCACTAAAGTTGCCCAACGGGCTATTTTTTCCCGCGAAGGTGCCATGCCCCTGTGGTAAGGGCCTGTTTTGGCCATCGAAACTACACCAAGGTCCTGATTTTCCCACCTAAGGTGCCCAACGGGCTATTTTTTTCCCGAAGGTGCCTGCACACCGTGCCAAGGGACTGTTTCAACCACCGAAACTAAACCAAGATGCTGATTTTCTGACCGAAGGTGCCCAACGGTCTACTTTTTCCCACCTAAGGTGCCTAACGAGCTTTTTTTTTCCACCGAAGGTGCCTGCCCACCTTGCCAAGGGCTTGTTTTGGCCGCCGAAACTACACCAAGGTGTTGATTTTCCCACCTAAGGTGCCCAACGGGCTATTTTTTCCCCCGAAGGTGCTTGCCCACGGTGGCAAGGGACTGTTTCGGCCACCGAAACTTAACCAAGGTGCTAATTTTCCCACAGAAGGTGCCCAACAGCTGACTTTTTCCCACGATGGTGCCTGCCTATCGTCCTAAGGGAAAGTTTCGGCCACCGAAAAAGCACCAAGGTGCTGATTTTCCAGCCCAAGGTGCCCAACGAGCTATTTTTTCCCCCGAAGGTGCCTGCCCACGGTGGCAAGGACTGTTTCGGCCACCGAAACTGCACAAAGTTGCTAATTTTCCCACCTAAGGTTCCCAACGGGCTATTTTTTCCCCCAAAGGTGCCAGCCCACCGTGCTAAGGGACTATTTCAGCCACTGCAACTGCACCAAGGTGCTGATTTTCCCACCGAAGGTGCCCAATGGGCTATTTTTTCCCAAGAAGTTGCCTGCTCACTGTGTCAAGGGACTGTTTCGGCCACCGAAATTGCACCAAGGTGCCTTTTTTCCCACCAAAGGTGCCCAACAGACTATTTTTTCCCCCGAAGCTGCCTGCTCACCGTGCCAAGGGACTGTTTTGGCCTCCTAAACTGCACCAAGGTGCTGATTTTCCCACCGAAGGTGCTCAACGGGCTATTTTTTCCCCCGAAGGGACCTGTCCACCATGCGAAGGGACTGTTCGGTCACCAAAACCGCACCAAGGTGCTAATTATGCCACCGAACATATCGAACGAGCTATTTTTTCACCCGAAGCTTCCTGCCCATCGTGCCAAGGGACTATTTCAAGCACTGAAACCGTAGCAAGGTGCTAATTTTCCCAACGAAGGTGCCCAATGGGCTATTTTTTTCCCCCGAAGGGGCCTGCCCACCATGCCAAGGGTCGGTTTGTGCCACCGAAACTACACCAAGGTTTTGATTTTCCAACCCAAGGTGCCCAACGGGCTATTTTTTTCCAAGAAGGTGCCTTTCCACTGTGTCAAGGGACTGTTTCGGCCACCGAAACTGCACCAAGGTACCTTTTTTCCCATCGAAGGTGCCCAACAGACTATTTTTCCCCCGAAGCTGCCTGCCCACCGTGCCAAGGGATTGTTTTGGCTGCCAAAATTGCATTAAGGTGCTGATTTTCCCACCAAAGGTGCCCAACGGGCTATTTTTCCCCCGAACGTGCCTGCCCACCGTGTCAAGGGACTGTTTTGGCCACCGAAACTACATCAAGGTGCTGATTTTAAGACCGAAGCTGCCCAACGGACTATTTTTTCCCCCGAAGGTGCCTGCCCACAGAGCCAAGGGACTATTTTAGCAACCGAAACTGCACCCAAGATGCTGATTTTCCCATCGAAGGTGCCTCCCCGTTGTGCCAAAGGACTGTTTCGGCCATGGAAACTGCACCAAATGGTTGATTTTCCCACCAAAGCTGCCCAACGGGCTATTTTTTTCCCTGAAGGTGCCTGCCCACCGTGCCAAGGGATTGTTTCGGCTATCAAAACTGCACCAAATGGTTGATTTTCCCACCAAAGGTGCCCAACATGCCATTTTTCCCCCCGAAGGTGACTGCCCACTGCGCGAAGGGATTGTTTCGGCCACCAAAACTGCACCAAAGTGCTGATTTTCCCACCGAAGGTTCCCAACGGGCAATTTTTTCACCCGAAGATGCCTGCCCACCCTGTCAAGGGACTATTTCGGCCACCGAAACTGCACGAAGGTGCTGATTTTTCCACCGAAGGTGCTTCCCAACCGTGCCAAGGCACTGTTTCGGCCACCGACACTTCACCAAGGTGCTGATTTTTACACCGAAGATGCCCAACGGACTATTTTTTTCCCCTGAAAGTGCCTGCCCGCCGTGCCAAGGGACTATTTCGGCCACCAAAACTGCACCAAGGTGCTGATTTTCCCACCAAAGGTGCCCAACGGGCTATTTTTTTCCCCTAAGGTGCCTGTCTACAATGCCAAGGGCCTGTTTTGGCCACCGAAACTACATCAAGGTGCTTATTTTCACACCTAAGGTTCCCAACGGGCTATTTTTTCCCTCGAAGGTGCCTACCCATCGTGCCAAGGCACTGTTTCGGCCAACGAAACTTAACCAAGGTGCTGATTTTCCCACCGAAGGTGCCCAACGTCCTACTTTTTCCCACGAAGGTGCCCGCTGACCGTTTAAAGGGACTGTTTCGGCCACCGAAAAAACACCAAGGTGCTGATTTTCCTGCTGAAGGTGCCCAACGGGCTATTTTTTCCCCTGAAAGTGCCTGCCCACCACGAAGGCACCTGCCTACCGTACCAAGGGACTGTTTCGGCCACCGAAAAAGCACCAAGGTGCTGATTTTCCTTCTGAAGGTGTACAACAGGCTATTTTTTCTCCCGAAGGTGCCTGCCCACCGTGCCAAGGGACTGTTTCGACAACCAAAATTGCACCTAAGATGCTGATTTTCCCACCAAAGGTGCCCAAAGGGCTATTTTTTTCCCCCGAAGGTGCCTGCCCATCGGGCCAAAGGACTGTTTTTGCCACCGAAACTGCACCAAATGGCTGATTTTCCCTCCGAATGTGCACAACGAGCTATTTTTTCCCCCGAAGGTGCCTGCTCACAGTGTCAAGGGACTGTTTCGGCCTCCGAAATTGCACCAAGGTGTTGATTTTCCCACCTAATGTACCCAACGGGATATTTTTTCCCCCGAAGGTGCCTACCCACCGTGCGAAGGGACTGTTTCGGCCACCAAAAAAGTACCAACGAGCTAATTTTCCCACCGAAGGTGCCCAACGGGCTATTTTTTCCCCCGAAGGTACCTGCCCACTGTGCCAAGGGACTGTTCGGCCACTGAAACTGCATCAAGGTGCTGATTTCCCGCCAAAGGTGCCGAAAGGCCTATTTTTTCCCCCAAAGGTGCCTGCCACCCATGCCAATGGACTGTTTTGGCCACCGAAACTACACCAAGGTGCTGATTTTCCCACCTAAGGTACCCAACGGGCTATTTTTTTCCCCAAAGGTGCTTGCCGACCATGCCAAGGAACTGTTTCGGTCACCAAAGCTGCAGCAAGGTGCTGATTTTCCCATTGTAGGTGCCCAACGGGCTATTTTTTTCCCTGAAGGTGCTTGCCGATCATGCCAAGGAACTGTTTCGGTCACCAAAGCTGCAGCAAGGTGCTGATTTTCCCATTGAAGGTGACCAATGGACTATTTTCTCCTCCGAACGTGCCTGCCCACCATGCCAACGAACTCTTTTTGCCACCGAAACTGCACCAAATGGCTGATTTTCCCACCGAAGGTGCCCAACGGGCTATTTTTTCCCTCGAAGGTGCCTGCTCATAGTGTCAAGGGACTACTTCGGCAACCGAAACTACACCTAAGATGCTGATTTTCCCACCGAAGGTGCCCAACAGGCTATTTTTTTCCCCGGAAGGTGCCTGCCCACCGTGCGAAGGGACTCTTTTTGCCACCGAAACTGCAGCAAATGGCTTATTTTCCCACCGAAGGTGCCCAACGGGCAATTTTTCCCCCCGAAGTTGCCTGCTCATAGTGTCAAAGGACTGCTTCGGCAACTGAAACTGCACCTAAGATGCAGATTTTCCCACCGAAGGTGCCCAACAAGCTATTTTTCCCCCCGAAGGTGCCTGCCCACCATGCCAAGGGACTGTTTTTACCACCGAAACTTCACCAAATGGTTGATTTTCCCACCGAAGATGCCCAACGGTCTATTTTTCCCCCGAAGCTGCCTGCTCACAGTGTCAAGGGACTGCTTTAGCAACCAAAACTGCACCTAAGATGCTGATTTTCCCACCGAAGGTGCCCAACTGGCTATTTTTTCCCCCTGAAGGTGCGTGCTGACCGTGCCAAGGAACTGTTTTTGCCACCGAAACTGCACCAAATGGCTGATTTTGACACCGAAGGTGCCCAACGGCTTATATTTTCCCCCGAATGTGCTTGCCCCACGTGCCAAGGGACTATTTAGACCACCAAAACTACACCAAGCTGCTGATTTTCCCACCTAAGGTACCCAACGAGCTATTTTTTCCCCCGAAGGTGCCTGTCGACCGTGCGAAGGGACTGTTTCGACAACCGTAATTACAGAAAGGTGTTGATTTTCCCACCAAAGGTGCCCAAAGGGCTATTTTTTCCCACAAAGGTGCCTGCCTACCGTGCCAAGGGACTGTTTCGGCCACCAAAACTACACCAAGGTGCTGTTTTTCTCACCGAAGGTGCCCAAGAGTGTTTTTTTTTCCCCCGAAGCTACCTCCCCACCTTGCCAAAGGACTGTTTCGGACACCGAAACTGCACCAAGGTGCCAATTTTCCACCCGAAGGTGCACAACGGGCTATTTTTTCCCCTGAAGGTGCCTGCACACCATGCCAAGGGACTGTTTTGGTCACCGAAACTGCACCAAGGTGCTGATTTTCTGACTGAAGGTGACCAATGGACTATTTTCACCCCCGAAGGTGCATGCCCACCACGCCAAGGGACTATTTCGGCCACCAAAAAAGCACCAGGGAGTTGATTTTCCCACCGAAAGGTGCCCAGCGGGAATTTTTTCCACCAAAGGTGCTTGCCACCGTGCCAAGGAAGGTTTGGGTCATCAAAACTGCTCCAAGGTGCTAATTTTCCCACCAAAGGTGCCGAACGGGCTATTTTTTCCCCCGAAGGTGCCTGCCCACCGTGCCAAGGGACTGTTCGGCCAAGAAAACTACACCAAGGTGTTGATTTTCCCACCCAAGATGCCCAACGGGCTATTTTTTTCCCCGAAGGTGCTTGCCCACCATGCTAAGGGCCGATTTTGGCCATCGAAAATGCACCAAGGTGCTGATTTTCCTACCCAAGGTGCCAAACAGGCAATTTTTTCCCATGAAGGTGCCTTCCCACCTTGCTAAGGGACTGTTTCAGCTACTACAGCTGCACCAAGGTGCTGATTTTCCCACCGAAGGTGCCCAACGGACAATTTTTTCCCCCGAAGGTGCTTGCCCATCGTATCAAGGGACTCTTTCGGCCACCGAAACTGCACTAAGGTGCTGATTTTCCCACCAAAGGTGCCCAACGGGAAACTGTGCCAAAGTGCCGATTTTCCTACTAAAGCTGACCAATGGACTATTTTCTCCCCCGAAGGTGCCTGCCCACCATACGAAGGGACTACTTCAGGCACCGAAAAAGCACCTAGATGTTGATTTTCCCACCGAAGGTGCCCAACCGACCATTTCTTCCCCCGAAGGTACCTATCCAATGTGCCAAGGGACTCCTCGGCCACCAGAACTGCACCAAGGTGCTGATTTTCCAACCGAAGGTGCACAACGACATATTTTTTCCCCCGAAGGTGCCTGCCCACCGTGCCAAGGGACTGTTTCGATCACCAAAACTGTACCAAGGTTCTAATTTTCCAACTGAAGGTGATGAACGGACTATTTTCTCCCCCGAAGGTACCTGCCCATCAAGCCAAGGGACTATTTCGACCACCGAAAAAGCGCCAAGGTGCTGATTTTCCAACTGTAGGTGCCTAACGGACAATTTTTCCCCTCGATGTTGCCTGCGCACCATCCCAAGGGACTATTTTAGTCACCGAAACTGCACCAAGGTGCTGATTTTCCCACTGAAGGTGACCAATGGACTATTTTCACCCCCGAAGGTGCATGCCCACAATGCCAAGGGACTATTTCGGCCACCGAAAAAGCACCAGAGTGTTGATTTTCCCACCGAAGGTGCCCAGTGGGCAATTTTTTCCACCGAAGGTGGCTGGCCACCGTGCCAAGGAAAGTTTCGGTCACCGAAACCGCACCAAAGAGCTGATTTTCCCACCGAAGCTTACCAATGGACTATTTTTTGCCTCAAAGGTGCCTGCCCACCGTGCTAAGGTGCTGATTTTCCCACCGAAGGTGCCCAACGGGCTATTTTTTCCTCTGAAGGTGCCTGCCCATCGTGCCAAGGGACTGTTTTGACCACTGAAATTGCACCAACTGCTGATTTTCCCACTGAAGGTGCCCAACGGGCTATTTTTTCCCTCGACGGTGCCTGCCCACCGTGCCAAAGGACTGTTTCGACCATCGAAACTGCACCAAGTGCTGATTTTCCCATCGAAGGTGCCTAACAGAATTTTTTTCCCCTCGATGGTGCCTGCCTACCATGCCAAGGGACTGTTCGGCCACCGAAACTGCACCAAGGTGCCAATTTTCCCCCCAAAGTTGCCCAACGGGCTATTTTCTCCCCCGAAGGTGCCTGTCCACCATGCCAAGGGACTGTTTTGGTCACCGAAACTGCAGCAAGGTGCTGATTTTCCCACTGAAGATGATCAATGGACTATTTTCACCCTCGAAGGTGCATGCCCACAATGCCAGGGACTATTTCGGCCACCGAAAAAGCACCAGGGTGCCGATTTTCCCACCAAAGGTGCCCAGCGGGCAATTTTTTCCACTAAAGGTGCCTGCCCACCGTGCCAAGGAAAGTTTTGGTCACCGAAACTGCAGCAAGGTGCTGATTTTCCCACCGAAGCTGACCAATGGACTACTTTCTAGCCCGAAGGTGCCTGCCCACCATGCCAAGGGACTATTCGGCCACCGAAACTGTACCAAGATGCTGATTATCCCATCGAAGGTGCCCAACGGGCTATTTTTTCCTCCAAAGGTACCTGCCCACTGTGCCAAGGTACTGTTGGGCCACCGAAACTACTCCAAGATGTTGATTTTCCCACCCAAGGAGCCCAACGGGCTATTTTTTCCCCCGAAAGTGCCTGCTCACCGTTCTAAGGGATTGTTTTGGCCACCACAATTGCACAAAGGTTGTGATTTTCCCACCAAAGGTGCCCAAAGTGCTATTTTTCCCACGAAGGTGCCTGCCCACCATCCCAAGGGACTGTTTTGGCCACCGAAACTGCACCAAGGTGCTGATTTTCCAACCGAAGCTAACCAATGGACTATTTTCTCCCCCGAAGGTGCCTGCCCACC
>JAOSBN010107929.1:0-10948 GCA_027563595.1 Erythroxylum suave
AAAACAAAACCACAATTAATAAATGTCCAAATTAGAGAAAAAAGACAAATTTGCCCTTTGGGGCTAAAATTGTCCAAGACTTTTTCAATGAAGTTGTTAGCCGTTATGCTCAGCTCAACAAGATTTGAGGCATTGGAAATTGATGGGGGCACATGTCCACTAAATTGGTTGGTGTGGAACTTAAGGATTTGAAGGTTTGGCAGAGTCAAGCCTAGGTCCAGTGGAAGGGTACCATGAAGATGATTAACAGGCAGAGATAAGATAGTAAGAGAAGACAGATTGTACATAGAGGGAGGAACCGTACCGGTAAGATTATTGTCACCAAATGAAAACTGTTGTAGTTTCTTCAAGTTTTTGACAGTATCAGGAATACTTCCAACCTAATTGTTTCTTGGTCCATAGATCATCGTAAGTGATGAAAGATTTCCTAAAGAAGATGGTATCTGACCAACCAGTTTGTTTCTGCTGAAAACAAGTAGCTCCAGTTTCGACAATGATCCGAGCTCTGCCGGAAGTTCTCCATCTAGATAGTTGTAGCTCACAGTAAAGTTTCGAAGATCAACGCAGAAAGAAATATTAACTGGGATTTCACCAGTCAACATGTTATAGCTGAAGTCCAACTCTCGCAGCCTAAAGAGACGGCCTAATTCTGGTGGGATAGAATGGCTTAAGCTGTTGTTCCTTAGGTTTAGAATCCTGAGAAAGCTCAAGTTGCCAACATAGGGCGATAGGCTGCCGGCCAGTTGACCGTCGTGTAAGTGGAGCTCCACGACTCGCCGATGCCTAATTCCGCATATAACACCTGACCACTCGCAGAAATGGGAGGATTCATTCCAGGAGCTTAGTTTTCCAAGAGGATCGTTCGTAATTTGAGCCTTGAAAGCCAGTAAGGTCTGTCTATCTGTTTCATTTCCAGCAAGTAAAGTAATGGAAAGTGAGAGTTGAAATATTCCTAGCTGGAAAAGTAAAGCCAATTTGTTGGAACTAATCGGTCGGATGTCCATACTGTATATGAACAGGACAAGATCAGTTCTTATAACATGCGATCCGCATGTACAACAAATGTTTTGTCTTCAAATATGAGATTATTATTGTTTCTCGTCGCTTTTCCAATGCTTACAATTGATGACGGAAGATTTGGCAGCTTCATGAAATAAATTTTACAAAAGAGGAATCTTGTGAAGATGACGTGACTTAGAGACATTCAACAAAATCTTAAACATTTTTTAAAGAAGTCAAACGTTGACAGATGGATACTTGGTATGATATAAACGTCATGCATTAATTTATACAATTTGGGTTGCAGCTAGATTCAGTATCCGCAGAACAACCTATTAGACCGTGTGCTTGTGCTTCTCTAGTTTCTTGTATACCAGAACATTAAGATAACTAATATGTTAATATTTCAACATTTTACAAAAGTAGCAATTTAATATATTTCATAAAAGTAGAGATGATAAATTGTTTAAGTCAACTAAATTCAAAACTAACAAGTTTAATTTAAATTGATCAAATTTTAGAACAATTTATTAAAGTATTTGCTGGTGCTTCTTGCCTACTACAACATTAGGATAAGTAATATGTTAATATTTTGTGAAAGATACTATTTGCAACATTTTACAAAAATTTTATTTCAATATTTCATAAAAAGTAGGAATGATGAATTAAATTTAAATTAACTCGGCTCAAAATTAATATGTTCAATTTATGTGGATTGAATTTGGAGTGAATCCTTGTCTATAAATTTTGGAAAAAGAGAAGACGTGTATTTGGATGTTTGTAGACTTTGAATTGAATTCAAATAATGTATATCATCAATGACATTATGTATATTATCTCCGTCTGACTTCTTGTTAATGTATTTTTATTTTTACTTTAGAAATGAAGCAAGCGTTCGGTGTACATAAGTTTATTACAGTACATTGACTGAATTTATAACCATAAACTCCCTTCCTTCAGACCTGAAAATAAATTAAGTCCTTGTCCACACAAATCTGAAATTGAAGCAAACGTTTAAGCAGAAGAAAAGTTCGAGATTTGCCCTTCAACTGGAATATAACTATGAAGTCTGAGAAGCCAATTTTGCTAAAGAATTTAGAGAAATCATTCACATTTCGGTTAACAGTTTTTACCTAGAAGCAATGTTTTAAAGATTGGACCAAAAATTAAACTGGTGAGATAAGAAGTTTAAGATTTAAAAGGTTCAACCGGTATTATACTATCATTAAATCGGTTAAAAATTGAATAAAATTAAAACATTTGAAATATGATTGAAAGAGATTGTTCTTATCGTCAAATAATTTGAAATTTAATTAAAAACGATTGCTAAATAAAAATTTATTTATTTATTTAATTTATTAATTTACAAAAATTAACCAATTAATTAATAAATCGATCAATTTTTATCAACAAGAGTCATTAAAGTAAATCAAATCGAAAAGTTAAAAACAAAACCAAAAAAATTGAATGGTTCGAGATTTTTACAGTTGAATCAGTTGAACCGGTTGAGTTTTCCAATCATTGCTTAGAAGTTGGTTCTATTTTTGAAAAATTAAGAAAGGATTTAAATTATAGTTAAACTAAAAGAGCGTTACAACGAGTTCAAGGCTTTAACCCTACCAACAAATGGCAATGTGAACAAAGAAACAAACATACTGAAGGAAGATAGTAAGACTATCTGCATACTAGACATCAACAACAAGATACAATTATAGGCACATTTAACATTGAGTAACTAACTCTATCAATACAAATTAATGTAGTAATGGAAAGTGGGTATTGTTCCCATGAGGAATTTTTAACGACAAAGATTGTACGAGTTCAAAACTAAAATAAAGTAAAAGGGGGGGTTTTTTAATTCACGACAATTTAAGAAAAAGATGATAAAAATCGAAAGTGAATAAAATTAATTGGATCTAAAAATTTAATAGACAAAACCTTAGTTTCGGGTCACCGAAGTTATCACACTAATATGGATCCTTGATATAAAATTTGGTTCATCAATAAACATTCATTGGGTGATGTTTTCTCTTAACTATAAATGAGTATAAACATGTATTCTAAACATTCTTATCACTCAATAATTGACCTAGATATGATCGTAAGTTCAATTGAGTAATAACTTTAAGAACTAAGAAATCAATGAACAAGACAACACATGTACGACATGCATTTAATAAAGATGAGTTTCTTCTTAGAATTTCCAACTCTAACTTGAAGATGGTGCTACTTGTGATTAGCAAAACTAAACGTCATAGCTTACTAATCTAGCTATTAAACGAACCAATTCGTAGTTGCCCACCTAGAAATCAATCAATTCAATTGTAAAAGGCAATTTGGAAGGCACTCAATATTCATCAACAAAACAAACTTTATAGAAATATCTCACATACAAAAGATGATAACATGGTTTCCCTCAACCAAGAAAAGAGATTTAGTTACTCATAACAAAAATAGAAATCGACAAAGAAATAGCCAAATGTAAAGTCTCCATCCCTGGTCTTTTCCCAGAAAATCTGAAAACTCCTAGAGAAAATACTGCAGAAAATGAAACACCTATCTAAGGCTGATAAAGAGAATAAAAGAAGACTGTAGAAAAAACGTAAACTACTCCTATTGCTAGCCTTACTTAAAACAACAGAAAAACTCTGCAGAAAACATGAACCCTACTCTTAAAGTGACTGACAGAAACCAGAAGAAGAAGACAGAAAACGTCAAACTACTCCTAATGAAAAACCTGCAGAAAATATTGCTGAAAAATGTAAAACAATGCTAATCCTAATAATACGTGAACAATAGCCATTCCCTCTCCTTTATGCTTTTCGATCCAAGCTTTTTCCATGATCCTTAGCAGATCACATCTCCCATATATTCAGGTTGCAAATCTCCAGCAATCTGATCTTCTAAGATTATGAAAATCTCAAACGAGTCTGATTTGAATTTGAAAACAGAATCTGCAGATGGTTTCCATCCTTGCACATGCCCACACTTAGTCATTGAATTTGCTACCAATCTGAAAATTTAGGGTTAACTTTGTTTTCTTTGCATCTTTTCGATTCAATTTCATCTTTTCAGTGTTAAAACTCACCCGAGAACAATTAAGGGATAAATCCATCAATTTTGAATAATAATTTCAACAAATGAGAGAGATTTATATACCAAACGCATGCAAAATGACAAGTTAACAAATTCTCCCACACCAAACCTTTGCTCGCCTTTGAGCAAACATGCCAAACCATTACACTCTATCAATTCATCCTTCATAAGATTAAGTGCACACATTCCGTTAACTTGGGCTAGTAAGACTTAGGTTGCAACATACATCGATGTATCACTTTTTACTGATACAAATAAACAAAGTCAAAATAAGACATCTTTGTTCAAAAGGAAATTATAAAACCAAAGCGAATTCTTCTCACAGATTTCTCTCTTACACCCAAGTGTTTAAGGTGAAAGTGTTTCTCTCAAATCTTCCTCTAACATATTGCACTACTATAGGCTTGCAAATTCACCAGTTATCATTCATTCAAATTACATGATTTCGTAGATCATAAGGACTTTATTATGGGTTGTAATGGGGCTAAGTTCAAAGGTAAGGTAAAAATGGTAAAGGGTTAATCACAAACATTCACAAAGTATCAAGTAAAAGGGACGTTCAAATTAAAATTTTGAGATAAACACATGAATACAAACGACTACAATTACTCATACGAACTAATGTTACTATGCCTTATTCTTTTTTATTTTTCTTCTTTCTTTCTTTTTTTCTTTTTTTCTTCTTTTTTTTTTAAATTTAGCTAATGTTAAGGACAAGGGAAAACAATAAAAACAAGAGAAAATAATAGCAGCATAATTTAATAAACACATAAGTAGAAGTACCTATAAAAATATCTCAGAATACAATACATAGCAAAAGTCCCGAATTAAACACTTCATTCAACTTGTGATAGGGTAAGGCTAATGGGGGTTTTTCTTTTTTGGGTTCAATGTAAGGTGATTAAATGAAAAACAACAAGGTTAAAGGCTCAAAAGTATTTACAGAGGGAAAATAACTAGGTGGGGCATTTTTAAGCTAAAGGGTGTCAAAACAAAAAAGGCCTTAATCATTTCTATAAACCATGTAATCAAAAAAATTCAATCTAGTTCAGTGCAAGTTTTGAAGGCAAACCTGATTAGAGGAGTATCGCACAATACAAAGAAATAAAATGACATAAAGATGATGTCAATTCAAGAATTCATCTTAATTCTTCAACTACCTAATCACTCAAATGTCAAAATTTTGACTAAGTTTACAAGATCAGTTATTGCAATCAATCAACATGATTCTCCTTAGACTCACATAGCCCAATTTAATTTCATGCACACACTCAATCTCATCCAAACTAATATGATAAAGCTTGATGGCTTATCATACATAACAAACATGCAAAAACTGAAAGAATCACACACAAATACTCCAATTCCTTCCCACAAACCTAGACCAACATTGTCCTCAATGTTAGGACACAAAATTAAAGAAGCACAAATATAAAGGAAAGAGAAAAGAAGGCTTCTCTATTTGGAAATGTCGAAATCATGGTGTTGGCAGATGTGGAGGTTGGAATCCTTCATACTCCCAATAAGCCATCAAATTATGCTCCAAGCGGTGCATTTGGTGTTCGAGACGATTGAGGCGGTCATCCAAATTGGTTTGGAAAGGTTGGTAACTACTTGGTGCAGCTGTTGAAACCCGACTTCTTAACTAATTCCCCCACACCTGAACCATTGCTCGTCCCCAAGCAATAAATTAAACGCTTCACTTAAACAATTCCGGTCAAGAATTAATAATTAATCAAGCACATAGAAATTCATCAATGCTTTCAATCCAATTCACTCAGTCCAACTCTATCATGATGAAAATCAAGTTACTCACATGTAAGCACATAGTCAGTAAAATAGTCACTCAAGATGCATAATATCAAGCATTTAAGCCATTTTGCATTGGTTATCGCATAAACAAGTCAAGGATGCTCAGTACGATACAAATACAGATGAAAAGAAACAATACAAGCATAATAAAAATATCTCAAAAACAAAAGAACAACGATGCTTCTTATTTAATAACATAAGACAATGGCATTTTTGATCAACAACGCAAAAACAAATATAGTTATCTCTTCTTCTTTTTGCCTTTTTTTCTTCTTTTTTTTCGACACTGCATTCTAAGCATCCCATTCCACGTTCATATGACAATCTATACAAAATGCATGTAAATACCAAACATCATACACAAGAGTCACCAAACACATGCAAGGCACATAAAGAAAAAAGAAAAAAACGAAAAACTTTGAAGTTAGCATCGTTTCTAGAGTCAATCAAAGTTCCTCAAATCAAAAGCATCAACATCATTCTTGCACCACAATTAACTATTAACTAAAGACAAAAATCGTTCAATTTACTACATTCTCATAATCACCATCAAACTCATAACAATCCAAGTGTGCAGAAATTTCACATTTGCCCGACCCCCACACTTAAAATGGGCATTGTCCTCAACTAATAAAAGCACAAAAGAGGGATGGGAATAGAAGTACTCCCCTAGATTGAAGACGCAATATGCAGCTTTGAAATGAATGATTGCAACTTCCTTTTCAAATGCCTACAAACAAAACAAACCAAAGAAAACAAGTAAAACATTCAAAGCAAACACTTAAAAGATATACATAAAAGAGAAGAACACACAAAAGAAAGGGATACAATGGGGTGCCTCCCATCAAGTGCTTATTTAAGGTCATAAGCTTGACCCATATATACATAATTCATTATTGAATGGATGCTTGAGCCCAACAGGAAGCATGCTCAGACTCTGTGAGGAGCCTGGAGCAATTTCCCTTGAAGTCAGCTCCTTCTCAACATGATGCTCCATGACTTCTGATGAGTGGAACTTCATCATTTCTCCTTCATACTCTAATGCCCACTTGTCCTTTTAGGCATCGCCCTTCTCACACCAAGATGGTCTTTGTAAGAGTAACACCAATGGATGTGGAGACTCGACATCTTGTTTGCCACTTTCGATCATCAGCTTACTTGCCCACAGCTTGTTGAACTCATATATGATTAGCAGCTTTTCTTCTTTTTGCTTCTCTTCTTTTACCTGTAAACAACTAGGAAAAGGAAACTAAATTTGGTTAAAAATAACATGAACTACATCACTTACCTTAGGAGGTTGCACATCCTCCATCTTTTTTTGAACTATAACCTCTTCCTCTTCTAACTCCGCTTAATCTTCCTTTATTGATTCTGGGTTCTCTAAATGATCTCCACTCTCTGAAGGAATGCACAACTCCTCTGCATCACTCTCCTGTTGGCTAAGAACTCTTGCAGACACTTGGGCTTCTATTCTCTCTGCCAAGTGGCTCAATTGATCTTTTAAGGTCTTCAAGCTACTCCTCGTTTCCTGCTAGAATTTAAGAGTGCTCGTTGCGAAACTCATTGCTATCTCCTTCAAAGACATCTCATCAGCTTGTGGTGGCAATAGTAGAGGTGGAGGCACTGGCTGGAAGAAAGACTACTTTTGATAATAGCTCAGTGGATAAGCGAATCTGTAATGTGTATCCTGCAAAAAGGAAACTTGACATACCTTAGCTTGTTGGTCATCCCTCAGTACTTGCTCAGCTATGGATGTGAAATCTGCCACTTGATGGTCAAACTTAGAAGTAGCAACAGATGGAAACTCATTATCATAGTAAGGATAATATGAAAAATCAGAATCAAAAGTATACTAATAATGAGTCATGTCGCTAAAAGATAAAAAAAATCAGAAAAAGCTATGAAACTAAAACAAACAGAAGACAAGGTATTAGCGATTAGAATAACCATCTTTACGTTAGAGTTGGAAATTTTAAGAAGAAACTCATCTTGATTAAATGCATGTCGTACATGTGTTGTCTTGTTCATTGATTTCTTAGTTCTTAAAGCTATTACTCAATTGAACTTATGATCGTATCTAGGTTATTGAGTGATAAGAATGTTTATAATACATGTTTCTACTCATTTACACTTAAGAGAAAACATCACCCAATGAATGTTTATTAATGAACTGAATTTTATATCAAGGAACCATATTAGTGTGATAACTTCGGTGACCTAAAACCAAGGTTTGTCTATTAATTTAGATCCAATTACTTTTATTCATTTTCAATTTTTATCATCTTTTTCTTAAATTGTCGTGAATTAAAAAACCCCCTTTTACTTTATTTTAGTTTTGAATTCGTACAATCTTTGCCGTTAAAAGTTCCTCATGGGAATGATACCCACTTTCCATTACTACATTAATTTGTATTGATAGAAGTTGGTTTCTTTTTAAATTTGGTTGTAGGCGATAGCAGTACCAAAATTTGGCACCATTGTCGGGAAATTTCTCGACAGTTTTTCTATTAATGTTTTTGTTTTTATTTTTGGTTTCATTGCTCTTTGTTATCACTACAACAAAAATGACATACAGTAACACTAGACAGTAACACTTTTGACAATATGTTATAAAATACCTATCTACGGTAACATTATATCTTAAAATGTTATGATTCTTAATTTGATAAGTAACACTTTATGATTTTATAACATATAATTTATCATTGATAACAATTTTTTAAAGTGTTACTAAACATTATAAAAGGTTACTATTTTAAGATGTTATAAAAGTGATGTAAAATAATAACACTTTATATGAGTTACTTTAATAATAAATTTATAACACTTTTATATGAGTTATCTTAATATCATACAATAATAACAATTGATTTGAGTTACCTTACTAATGTAAAATAATAACATTTCATGTAAGTTACCCTAGTAAATGTAAAATAATAACACTTTAGAAAAGTTACCATAATATTGTAACAACATTATGTATGAGTTACTTTATTAATAAAATAATAACAATTTATATGAGTTATCTTAGTTATGTAAATTAATAATACTTTATATAAGTTACATTAGTAATGTAAATCAATAACACTTTATATGAGTTACTTAATTTAGTAAATGTAAATTAATAATAACACTGATGCAGTCTAAACAAAGCAATATAAATTAAATTCTATCTAGACCAACTAGAGGCAAGTGTACCTCGTCGACAAGTAATATAAAACGATAAGAACTGGATATCGTACCCAAGGGAATTCCAACACGCAAGACAATTAAATTAAACGATGAAAAATTACTCGAACAATCAATAATCGATTGATTTGAAAATAAAATAAATAAAAGTAAGCAAATCACGGAAATATAAAAAATGCACGGTATGAATTAAAACGATTAAATTATATCAAATGATAGAAATTGGTTAAGGTATCGGATTTCAATTTGATTGGAAACTAAAAATTATAACAGTGGATTGATCTAGGAATTACTTCACTTAAGTAAGTCCCAATGTTCATGGGGATTCCCTTCTCTTATAAATCCGAGTCACCCACTTGGTTCATAGATAATTTGGAATAAAAGGCATTTAATACAAAAAACCTAAAACTAAGTTCGTTAATCCTAGGTATCCTCACACAAGATCCTAAGGTTGGTCTACACTTTAGTCTCAAGTATGTCACTTGATTAATTTTCCAACAAATTAAATCCCATTGGTTATGGCATTTAATCATCTAAGGTCTTAATCTAGGTGATCAAGCTAAATTAGGACTAAATATGCATTCAATCAAGCAAAAACCAATACCACAAAAATTGTCCTAATCTAATATCGATCTTAACCTTAACCGAAAAGAAAAACTTACTCACACATATTCATCAATGTAGCATAAAGCATGGTCATAACATATGATTACCTTGATTAAATCCACACAATTAAAATAAATAAGGAATAAAAATAAATTAAAAGACACCCAATATTTAGTTTCTCCACTACTGCATTTTCTCTCACGTAGCTCTCGCTTCATTTCTCTCCTTCTTGATGTGCCGCCAGCTGCCTCATGGATGATGTGCCTGTTGCATGTGCATGCCTTGGCCCGTCCAATATGTCAAAAGTGGTTGGCTATTGGTTGCATGCTTCTTCCATTTTGTCAACAATAATGGTCACCGTTTGCATGCCTTGGCTTCTTCTATTTTGTCAACAATAATGGCCACCGTTTGGAAAAATATTTTAGACGGATGCTTGAGACTTCAGCTATAAATAGAAGGGATGGTTGTAGGCTTAAAACACACCACTCCTTCCCTCTCTTCAATTATTTTCTGTATACTTATGAGTTTTGAAAGCCTTTTGTTCTAGCCTTTGTACTTGTATACATTCTACACATATTAGTAAAATTGCTCACCCTCCAGCCGTGGACGTAGGTCACATTGACCAAACCACGTAAATCTTTGTATTCTGTCCCATTTTATTTTGTCTATATTTATTTTCGATACTATTTTTTGAGCTATTAAATTCAATCGGTATCCTATCCAAGGGCATTTTTCTTTAACAAACTGGTATCAGAGCTTCTCTTGTTGGTCTAACTTACCATATGCTCTGTGGTTGCCACTAAGTGGATCATCCACATCAGAAAGTAATTTAGATTTTATTGTGAGTCTAAGCGGGGCCCACCACCTTGGTTTTATCCTGCGGGACCCACTGTCTCGATTTTGTAAATGAATTTCAATTTTGCTTGTGGGGCCCACGTCCCGACTTTGTCTGTAGGGCCCCGTCCATGTTTTTTATGTGGTCAGTTGTCCGGTCTCATGTGTGGAGCCCACGTCCCAACTTTTCCTGTGGGACCCGCGTTCAGTGCTTTTGTGGGACCCGCTATCCCGGTTTCACTTGTGGGGTCCACTTGTCGAAAAATAGTCAGAATATCAATTTTTTAGCCATTATGACGATAACGAAGACCTCTATTGAAAAGTTTGACCGGAGCATTAACTTCGGTATGTGGCAGCTCAAGATGCAGGCCATTTTAATACAAGATGGGTGTGAGATTGCACTTGATGGAGT
>JAOSBN010107950.1:0-10948 GCA_027563595.1 Erythroxylum suave
CATCTAAAATATTTTGATTTCCAGTTTGTTCAGTCATTTTTATGCCAAGGGCTAAGTATTTTATGATCGAAAAGGAGCTTTTCATGATGGTTTAATTGTTTTGTATAAAATTGATGAAACTATCTTTCTGAATCTAATACTTCTTGTATTGGTTGTAAAGGTTAAAGATTGGTTATTATTCCTCGAAGATAATTATAATTATTTTCCCAATATTGAAGTTTTATAAAATGTTGATGCTTCATATATTCTAATTCCTCTATCTATTTTTCTAATTGTTGACAAATACAACAATTAGATTGTTGACAGATAGAACAATGATAATAATGGAAAGACATATCTATTATTATTATTCTAAATTATGATAATCTATATCAGGATCAAATAATTTATCTAAAAGATATTGAAACATAAGAGGGTTAAATCCATATCTATTACATGAGAAAAAGTAATCAGCTAATTCGAAAGAAGCAATGCAATGGTACAAGTAATTAAATAAAAGATTAATAAATAAATGAGAGAATTAAAGAATGGAATAAAAGGGAATATAACTTGAATACAGAGAGAGATAAATTTAATAAAAGCTGATAATTGAATCATGTCAAATAGTGATTAATGTTTATCTCTTACAATAAATTGATTTAATTTTTCTATAATATGAATAATAAGTTCAATTTTTTGTTCACATTCTTTTAAATTTTCTATGTTGTTTGGATCAT
The DNA here is from genome assembly GCA_027563595.1 of Erythroxylum suave. Taxonomy (NCBI): domain Eukaryota; kingdom Viridiplantae; phylum Streptophyta; class Magnoliopsida; order Malpighiales; family Erythroxylaceae; genus Erythroxylum; species Erythroxylum suave. The sequence continues at coordinate 717 of JAOSBN010107950.1, forward strand.
ATGTTATATCTTCATGTATCATATCAATATAACTATCTAAATTTCTTTTTAGTTCTGTAATTTTATTTCTAGGTCCGTCTATTTCTGTCATGTGAATTCCTTCTCCAATTTGTCTAATATATTCATCTTCCATTTAACAAATTAGTTTGAAAATTTCTTTCAAATCACGTTGTAAATTTTTTTATTATTATATTGATCATGTTTCATTATTAGTAGATTTTGATGAATTTGAAATATTCTTGTTTGGTCCTTAAGTGCTTTGGCTTTTTCTAATTTTAACTGAAGTTTGTTAATCCAGTATTTATGATTTTCTGCAATTTTTCTATTATTTGTAATTTGAGATTTTAAAGATCTTTGAGATCAAAGTAATGCATAATAACTAGAAAGCTTTTATTGATAAGAAAGAAAATACAGAAAAGAGTACATTCAAAGTTTAATCTATAAGTTTCGTAATAAGTTTTCTATAAAACTTTTTAGAATCTCTAGTGACTTGTTTCAAAGTTTTGGTCATGTGAATCAAAGTAGCAATTTCATACATTTGTCTATATCTCCTTGCATCCATACTGTTATAAGCTTTTTTATTTTGTGCATGATACATAATGAGTAATTTATCTAACTCTTCTTCTCTATCATATGTCTCTTGGATTGCATTTTTCAAATAACATTTTTGTTTAAAGTAACTGGAATCCATATATGAAAAATAAAGAAAGAAATTAGTCTATCAAATTTTTAAGTTTGTTATGATTTTCTTGTCTTAAGTTCTTCATTTTGATTAAAAGGAATTCATATTGATTAAAAGGAGTGATTTTATGAAATATAAAGATATTCGTTCATGAGCTAAATAAAATTATAATGGTGATGACTTACTAATCTTAATTTCATACCTATTTTTGGTTCCCTTGAAGCTTTGATGCCAATCCTTAGCCTAACAGCAATTGGGAGAGAAAGAGGATATGAGAGAAAGAGAAGTTTATTTAGTCGTGCCTTTGAAAGGTTGAAGAGGTTACATTATATAGACATCCTAGGGTGAAAACGACAAAGAAAATAATAACTTATTGGCCGATAGGCTGGCCGACAATTTTAAAGAAAAGTTAAAGTAAACAGGAAAAGTAACCTAATAATTTATAGAGAGGACAAAGTGAAAGCAGATTCGTCTGCTTTCTTGATTGTCAATGGTCTACATTATATCAATTCTGACTAAAAGTAGATTCCTTCCTTTATTCCTCGATTATTGCTTCAATTGAATCAGATTCGTGCTCTGTGACCTGTCATGTAGAAGGACAGTGGGACAGTAGCTGTATTGGTGATCTTTATATCCTTGCGTTAGTTTACAGATAGCTTCCTTCCATATAGGATTAAGATCTGCAAAACTACCGTCAAGATGATTGAAAGGACTCATAAACTGTTTGACCAATTGTAATGTATCAGGTTGTATGGGCTGTTTATATGATGAGATCATCAACAGATTAAATCCTTTTTAATTGATCCGTATCATAAATTCTGCATCAATTCGTAGTGCTTGCAAATAAACTCCTTCCAGGTAGTTGAGATTAAATTGATTAATCAACTCCCAATCAGTTGGATGATTAGGGGTTGTGTCAATGAGAGGATATGTTCCATTGCTGATTCCAATTGTGATAAATGTTATTCGGGATAGAACAATATCTACATCCTTGATGGTATCTTATGCTTTAAATATAGGATAGCTGCTCCATACCTTGATATGTATCTCTCGATTCTTGGCAAATCTATCCTTGTAATTCGTGACTGGTTGAGTAAATCCAAGAGGGAACTCAGAAAGAATCCGAGTGTTGATTACATACAATGTATCAATTAATCCACTTTGAAAGAGTAAATATGCAGTCAATGGATCGGCTTTTGGTAAAACTATTGCCTTAGGTCCAAATCTGCCTCTGTTTTGTAGGTAATAATGAAAGATTTTGTGGTCTTCAGTCCATGCATTAATATTTTGGAAACATTCAAAGAACATCTCTGATGTCAATCTTTTTGCTTCAGTCTGAATGATCTTTGATGGTATTGCATTGATTCTGTCTAAATTTGTTGGTTTGCCCAAAACATGCATTTTTGAATTGGATGGAGATGGAGGTGGTGATTTCAATACCTAAGTATATTGTGGTCGGAAAGTTGGATGTTGTTACTTATATTCAGCTAAAGATTTTTCTGCTTCTGCTTTAGTTATAAAACTTTTGTGTACTATGCCTGCATGTCCAATTATATGTGTAGCGGCTTTGTGCCATGCATCGTAAATACTAGCCATGGGACCATTGTAAATAACATAGGTTTTTTATTCAGCTTCATCTGCTTGTTTTTGAGGTATATTCGAGACTGATTGTGCTTGGGTTATTTGCTGAGGAGTTATAGGTATAGGAGTGGATACAAGTGTGTTTAGGGTAGGTGTAGGTTGGCTTGTATTTGGAGTGCTTGGTTCTATTTTGAGGTTTTGCTTCAAAACTTGAATGGTAGTTTTCAACTGATTGATATCTCCAGTGATAGCTCCAATTAGCTGCTGCTGAGTAACTAGTTCAAGTTCTTTTTGGGCTAGCATCTTCCAAATTGGTTATAGTTGATTCCATTCCCTAGTTAATATATCTGCAAGAAAATTGCCAGAAGATTTTATATAATGTATGTCAAACTGATATTGATTAAACTCAAGTTGCCACCGAATTTATAATTGGCTTGAATATTATACCTGAGAAATCCACATAGATATTTTGAGTCTGTTTGAACAGTAAATGTAATAGGTAATAGATCTATTCGCCATTTTCTCAATGTTTTGAGACAAGCTAGTGTTTCTTTTTCATGGATATTTGCATTCTATGGGATTAAAAGTCCCATTCATATATTTGCATAAATGATATTGCTTTTGATGAGGGGGTTTTACCAAAAGGCAACCTGCCCATGTATCTATGCTTGCATCAATTTGAATGATAAGTGCATCATGAGGAAGATAGTTATATAAAGAAGGTAAATGTTTGCATAAAGCTTTGAGTTTCCTCATTGCTTTGGTATCTGTATCATTCCAAGTCCATTGCTTTTTGTATTGCATTTGAGTTGTAAAAACTTTCTTTCTTTTGCTAAATCTCGAAAGAAACCTTGGTCTGAAATATAATTTAAAATGCCTAAAAATTGCTGTACTTGAGTCCTATTTGTTAGTTGGTCAGGAAAGTTTTGTATTTTTTCTATTATATTAGGTTGCAATTTTAAGTATCCATTATGAAATTCAATACCTAAATATTCTATATTTTGTTGTGCAATTCTAGCTTTTTTCTTACTTAAAACTAATCCTTTCTCACTACATCTTTGAAGAACTATTTTAACCTTCTTTAAATGATCTAATTTGTCCTTATTTGAATAAATAATAATATCATCAATATAAACAAAAGTAAATTCTTCTAAACCTTCAAGATTATTGTCCATAAATCTTTGATAAATACCTGGTACTTGTTTTAGTCCAAATGGTAAAACATTCCATTGATAATGTTTTTTAGGTGGAGAAGTAAAAGCAGTTAGTGGTTTTGTATTTTCATGTAGTCTTAATTGCCAATAACTTGATTTTGCATCAAGAGTAGTAAACCAAGTATGTCCTTTTAATTTATTGATTATATAATATTTTCGAGGTAATTTATATGCATCTCCTATAGTTGCTTCATTCATCTTTTTATAATTTATAACCATTCTTTGTTTTCCACGTTTTTGTTCAGCTGAATTATTTACGTAAAATGCAGGTGCTGAATGTTTGCTAGTACTCAGGGTAATTAAATTTTTTGTAAGTAAATCGGCACATTCTGTTAGAAATTCTTGAACATCAATTTGTGAATAGGATATATTATTGCAAATGTTTACTTCTTGTGTTGGATCCTTTAATTTTATTTCTATAAGTTGATTGTTGTGATTTTTTATAGGATCTAAAGGATTTTCACTACAAACAGTGTCTAAAAGTGTTTCAATTTCTAATTGAATAGTCATATTATTAAGAAGATAAAATTAAAGTGAATAAAGTTGAGATGTAAGTTATTGTAATTGTTGATAATAGATTGTATGGTAGATGGGGATTTTAAGAATGATTGATTTTTTATTTAAAGATTTAATCATAGGTGTTCTTAGTGTAATAAAATGTAAATATTGACAAAAAGGTTTAAGAAAATTGTTTCCTAAAATTAAAGGTAAACCAAATTCTTGTTGATATATAGATGGTACTGGAAAAGTATAATTTTCTATAATAATATTATTATAATATCTTGCATACCATATAGATTTAAAACATCCATCTACTATTCTTATTTGTAAAGGTTTAACTAATTTTTTCCAAGTAGTTAATAATTTCTTAGAGGCAATACATATTGTAGCCCCTGTATCTATATATGCATTGATTTTATTATTATGAATTTTCACTTGAATAAATGTTGTATTGAGATTTACTTGAGGATTCTAAACTTTCTGTGTAAGATTCATATTTATAGATTGAAGATATAGTTGAGTCTGTATTATAGTCTGATTCTATTGGTTTTAATTCTTCTACTAAGGCTGCATTTAATATATTTATTTTTTCTTGAAATTTTGAATTTTTTCTTTTAGAGCATTCATTTGCATAATGTCCTTCTTCTTTGCATAACCAGCAACGGCAAGTTTTCTTCCGTTGTGGACAATCTTTTTTTTAGGTTTAAATTGTCGATATTTTCTTTTTCTAAAATGTTTTTTATATGGTATAAAAGGTCTTTGTTTATAACATTGTTTAGGATATCTCTTTAATTTATATCTTCGTGATGGTTTGTATTTATATTTTGTGTTAAACCTAGCTTTGCTATATTTTGTACATCCATATTGTTGTGGGACTTCTGCATTTTTTGAACAACATAATTGTAATTTATTATGTTTTAAAGTTTTTCTTAGTTGAGAATCTAAGCATTGTTCGGCTAAATATGCTTGTGTTGTCTGTATAGCACCGCCTAAATTATTTGTTATTTTGTCTTCACTTATTAATTTTTGGAATCGTTCTTATACTTTTTGATTAAAAGGATAGGGAAATTTTTGGATAAAGATATGTGTATATATGTCTTGTTCCATTCTTGTTAAATTATAATAATATCGTTTAAATTCGCATATATAATGACCTAAATAACAGAGGTCACATATTTGCATGTTATTAAGATGCCAAAGGGCATTTACTCGTTCAGTATTTGCAGTTGTTTGTCTATGATAAATTAAGTCTTTGCCAATAAATTCTTTAAAAATTTCTATTGCTATAGCATGAAATGTTGTACTGTCATTAGTTGCTTCTTTATAATGAGGTGTATTTTTAAAATATTCTTTGCTAACCAAAACTCGAGTTGAGGTTAACGGTCCCAAATTCTTAAGAATCGTCTACCATGCTCCGCTAGTGCGCCCATACAACAGCGGTGTTCCATTCCCAGAGGTGATGCTGGGATTCGAACCAACGACGTGATAGAATACCTCAAGCTTTGATACCACTTTGCTAACCAAAACTCGAGTTGAGGTTAATGGTCCCATTCTTCTACTTTTTGATTAAAAGGATAGGGCAATTTTTGGATAAAGATATGTGTATATATGTCTTGTTCCATTCTTGTTAAATTATAATAATATCGTTTAAATTCGCATATATAATGACCTAAATAACAGAGGTCACATATTTGCATGTTATTAAGATGCCAAAGGGCATTTACTCGTTCAGTATTTGCAGTTGTTTGTCTATGATAAATTAAGTCTTTGCCAATAAATTCTTTAAAAATTTCTATTGCTATAGCATGAAATGTTGTACTGTCATTAGTTGCTTCTTTATAAAAAGGTGTATTTTTAAAATATTCTTTGCTAACGAAAACATGTGTTAGGGTTAACGGATCTCAAATCTATTTATACATCCATCACGTTTCTGCTGTGGAGCGCGCCCATACACCCCCACTTGGGAGTTAGACCCGTCAGGATCCCAGTTGTTCTGGGGACTCGAAGCACAGATGTGTTTGATGTATAGCTAGCTCTGATACCACTTTGGTAACGAAAACATGTGTTAGGGTTAACGGATCTCAAATCTATTTATACATCTAACATCCACCATGCTTCTGTTGTGGAGCGTGCCCATACGCCCCCACTCGGGAGTTAGACCCGTCGGAACCCAGCTGTTCTGAGGACTCGAACCACAGATGTGTTTGATGTATAGCTAGCTCTGATACCACAGATTTATACATATGTATAAATAGATTTGAGATCCGTTAACCCTAACACATGTTTTTGTTAGCAAAGTGGTATCAGAGCTAGCTATACATCAAACACATCTATAGTTCGAGTCCCCAGAACAACTGGGGTTCCGACGGGTCTAACTCCCGAGTGGGGGTGTATGGGCGTGCTCCACAGCAGAAACGTGGTGGATGTATAAATAGATTTGAGATCTGTTAACCCTAACACATGTTTTCGTTAGCAAATAGATGCATAAATAGATTTTAGATCCGTTAACCCTAACACGTGTTTTAGTTAGCAAAGTGGTATCAGAGCTAGCTATACATCAAACACATCTATGGTTTGACTCCCCAGAACAACTGGGGTTCTGATGGGTCTAACTCCCGAGTGGGGGCGTATGGGCGCGCTTCACAGCAAAAGCGTGGTGGATGTATAAATAGATTTAAGATTCGTTAACCCTAACACGTGTTTTCGTTAGCAAAGAGGAATCTACTTTTAGTCAGAATTGATATAATGTAGACCATTGACAGTCAAGAAAGCAGACAAATATATATATATATATATATATATATATATATAAGTATTATCGAATGTATAATCTCCATTAAGTATTCTCATTTAAAATCGATATTACAATAAATGAACTATAAAGAAAAATATTTCTTACAACGTTTTAATATTTACATAAGCCTAGTGACTTAATATGCTCAATATATAGATCTCTAGAAATTGGTTTTATCATTAGGTTTGACACCATATCTTGTGGAGATATGTACTTTATGTTCACTTCTCCTTATATGACCATAACTTTCATATAATTAAACTTAATACCTGTATGCTTGGTTTTACAATAAAATTTAGGATCTTTTGTATAAGCGATTGCTACTTGACTATCATAATTGATAGTCATTGGATCAATTTCGCTTTTAGTGACTCCTAAATGAACTAAGAATCGTCAAAGCCATATAATTCTTGTACTACTGTTGAAAATGTTACGAATTCAGCTTCCATTGTAAACAATGCAACGCAAGATTGCTTCATACTTTTCCATGATATTGCTCCATTACTGAGTAAGAAAACAAATACAAAGGTTGATTTTCTTTTGTTTAAATCTCCTCCCTAGTTTTATCTGTATATCCTTATATACATAGGTCATTACTTTGATAGCATATTGCATAGTCCATTGCACCTTGTAGATACCTCAATATTTTGTTTACTTCTTTCCAATAACTTATCCTGTATTTGACTTATATCTACTCATCATTATAATGGTGTAACAAATATCTGGCCTTGTACATATCATTGCACACATACGACTTCCAAATGCATTAGAATATAGAATATTCTTCATTTGTTCCTTTTCTTACAGTGTAGATAGGCAAAGATTCTTGCTGAGACCTTCGTATGTAGTAATAGGATTATTTATTAGTTTGCAATCTTGCATACAAAATCGTTTTGAAATCTTTTAAATATAAGTAACTTGAGAAGGTAACAATATACTGTTTGAACAATCTCTTAAAATCTTAACTCTAAAAATATATTAAGCTTCGCCCATGTCTTTCATCTAAATCCAAATGACAACCAATCATTGATTTGCTTGACAAACTCATAACCATTACAAGCAATCAAAATATCATCTATGTATAAAAATAAAATTACAAGTTTATCTTTAGATCTCTTAATATATACAAAGTGGTCTTCATTAAGCATATAAAGATCATATGGAATGATTATATTATGAAAACATATACACCACTAACTTAAAGACTAATTCAGACCATATATCAATTTTAATAACTGGCACATTTTATATTCTTAGCCTGTCCCTATGAAACCTACACGTTGTTCTATGTAGATTTCTTCTTCTAATTCTCCATTTAGAAAAGCACTCTTTACATCCATCTTATGTAATTTAAGATCCAAACTAGCTACTATAGCCAAGATTAGACAAATAAAAGCAAACCTCATATTAGGTGAAAATTTTTGTCATAATTGATTGCCTCATATTGTGTATACCCTTTCACTATGAGACGTGTTTTGCATCTTTCAATATTGCCAGTAACATTTCATCTAATTCTGTAGAACCCATTTTTTTCCAATAACTTTACACCTATTAGGAAGATCCACCAGGTCCTATACTTGATTTTAGCTTAAAGAAGTAATTTTTTCATTCATTGCTTTCGTCCATTTTTTCTTAGTAAGACCAATTAGAGGCTCTTGTATATTCTTGTATATTCTTTGGCTCGTCATCTTCTTGTGGGATAATCATGTGAATTTCTCCTTCTATTTCAAAATGACATCAAAGAACAAATCCTTAATTATTGCATCACAAATGAGGTTCATTAAAAACAGATTCATAAATTTTTCAGGTTAAATACCATGGGTAAACTTTTAGTAGGTTATAATATGTATTAATTTTGAGTCAATTCTTTCATATCCAAAGTGCCCCACTGGGTTTAATTTCCCCATCTTTGATTCCTCATAATGAAATATATTGATCAAGTTTATTGTATAGAAATAGGTCTTTTCATATTTCACCCTCCTTTGGAAACTCATTCTTTAAGAATGTTACATCTCGTGATTTCAATTACTCTTTCACTACCTTATTCACTTATGAGCACATATGTTTTTTAGTGTTCAGAGTATCTAATAAAGATACTTTTCCTCCGTCTTGGAGCTAGCTTCTTATATTTGTAAAAGCAATCTGATTATAGGTAGCATATAACCAAGGTCTCAAAGTTGTCATGTCAGGTTTTCTACCCATCCATAACTTATACAAGGTACTTGTAATTAATTTGGTAGGTACTCAATTAAGTATATAAGCAACTTTTAGCAACACATCTCCTTAACGGGTGATTAGCAAATTTGCTTCTGTCATTATGGACCTAATCATTTCTAGTAGCATTTTATTATATCTTTATACTACACTGTTTTGTTGTGGAGTTCTTGGAATAATTAACTATCTATCTATTCCTTTTTCATCACATAGAATTTTTAACTTATCAGATAAAGTACTCTTATCCTCAATCCGTTTATAATGCTTTTATATTTCTTTCTAATCAATTCTTAACTAAAATCATGTATTTGATAAAACAACTCAATATTATGATTTTTAAAAAATAAAATAGACATGACTATTCCATATATAGTCATCTATAAAAGTGATAAAATACACAGTCTCATATCTTACCTTTACATTCATTAGACCACAATGTCATAATGAACTAATAGTAACGAGTATGAAGCATATGCTCCCTTTTTAGAAGGTTTTATAACCATTTTATCAGCTAGGTAATGTTCACATATAAGTAGATCTATTCGACTTAGATTACCTAATAAACCCTAGTTAGTCAATCAACTTATTCAATTTTGGCTAATATGACATAGTTTAGCATGCCACAAGATTGCATCATTATTAGAAGTAGTAGATGATGTAACTAATTTGTTACTAATATTATTATTTATAACCACAACGTCCAGTATAAAAAAACCATTAAATATAAAACTACGCTTATAACAAATATTTCTATGGTACAAATCCATTTCATCATTATCACCTACATAAAGCCATTTCGTTTCATATGAGATCTTTTGGAACTCTATGTGGGCATCTATATCCTTCACTATATGGTTGGTTGCTTATGTGTTTGCAATTAGAGATGTCAATTTAGGCTCGGCCTGACCCGCGGTCAATGGGTTTGGCCCAATTTGACCGGCCCATAGGCAGAGCCACGGGCCAAGTCACTGGTTCACAAGCCGTGAAGTACGGGCCACAGGCTGGGGGTGGGCGGGCCACAGGCTGGCCCATGGCCCGTGAAATAGTGGACGGGCCGAGCCGATGGCTCGCCCATCACAAAAAAATATTTAAATTATTTATTAAAATAATTAATACATAATTTAAGTAAGTTGAAAATTTGTAATTAATGTAATTCATAATTTTAACATTAACTTTTAACTTGTTAACTTATTAACTTTTCATATAAATTTCTAATTAATTAAATTAAATATCCTAATTAATCATA
>JAOSBN010107961.1:0-10948 GCA_027563595.1 Erythroxylum suave
AATAGTAAAAGCATGCTTTTTTTGTAGAAATAACACAACAATAAGAGAGTTTACCTCAAACAATGCACGATATGTAAGACAACAACCGAAAAGGGGCCAGAAACTGCAAGAGAACGAGTGGGAAAACGCAAAGAAAAGAAGAGAAATGAGAAGGGGGGTCGACGTCTGATACAAAGGCGTCGATTTACCGACGAAATGGAGTGTTTCGTCGATAAAGTAGGGTTCCCGCATTAGCACGAACGACGGTGATATCGACAGTTACCGACGGAATAATCCATTCCGTCGGTAAACGAGTGGCATCATTAGGTGGGAATAACTCAAATACTGACAGATAGCAAATTCCGTCGGTAAATTAGGATAATTTGGAAGGATCCAAGGCCGTTAAGCTGATGTGTCCTAACAGAATTAGGCTTCCGTCGGTGATTCAGCTATCATTTACTAATTCACCGACGGAATTAGTAACTCCTTCGGTAACACAGGTTATTTCGGTTCACATTTACCGATGGTATGTTTCTGCCCGTCGGTAACTTAAAGATTCATTCACCGACGGAAGACGATTTCTGTCGGTATTTCCGTAGGTAAATAGTATTTGTCCACATGTCAACGACGAAAAATCTCTTTCGTCGATAACATCAGTTTTTCTTGGTTGTATTTACCGATGGTATACAGAATTCGGTCTATATATATACCGACCGTAAATGTTCCATTGGCTTATGTTCGTAGCTAAAAAATTGCGCGAACTTTTCGCGCATTTTTTCTGATGGTGATAGTGTTGTTGTCGCTATGTTTTGTCAGAGACATTGTGCAAAATTTTTCGCTCCATGTATACTGACGGAAGCTATAGTGCCGTCCCTAAACCTACTTATTTATCAACGGAATATAACTTTCCGTCGGTAAATAGCGTCGGAATCTTTTCCGTCAAAAACATTCCGCCGCTATTCTGTAATTTTCTTGTAGTGTTTGTCACAAAACTTGCAATGAGATTTTAGAGTATGATAGTCTTCAATTGTATGACCTACTCTAGTGCAGTGATCACAATACTTATCTTTGGAATTTTTTAAGGATTTGTTCATTCAGCCATGTACTGCAGCAATAATCGAAAAGCTTTCGGTTGATTCCGATGTATCATTTGTCACTGTGTTTCTTCTTGAATGACAAGAGAGTAGGCTTGACGAACATTGAGTAGTGGCAAAATCATGAGGATATTAGTTCGAACAATGTTGTAAGTGTCATTGAGGCGCATGAGAAATTGCATCAATCGATCTTCTTCTCTCTGATCATAATGTGCTTTCATCTAATTGCAGGTTGGAAGTGCTCGATATGTTTCTGATTCATCCCAAAGACCTTTGATCTTTGAGAAGTATGATGAAACTTCCATGGTACCTTGAGAAAGAGATGTTAGAGATTTCTGAATTTGATAGATTGCTGCAGTATTTTTCTGTGAGAGCTGATCTTTGAAATCCTCCCAAACTTGTTGAGTAGTCTTTGCATGAACTACTCCTTTGGCTAGGTTAAATTCAAGTGAGTGAGTTAGCCATGACAAAATCATATTGTTTCATTGATTCCATAAAGCAAATTATGTTAGTTATTGGTTCTCTGAAGGCGGCTCGATTGATCCATTGACAAATCCAATTTTGATTTTAGCTATGAGAGCATGAATCATTGCTTTACTCCATGATGGATAATTGGCTCCGTTTAATTTTGTTGGAATGAGCATATGTCCAGGTTGGTCAAAATGATGAACAAAGTATGAGTTTGATGGATCCATACTAGTATATTTTGAAAGGGATTTTTTTGATGGCGTTTGGCTTTTGTCTGACATTGTGTGTTTGTAGGAATGAAATGACAATTTTCAATCGAAAGTGGCTCTGATACCATGTAAAGAAAGAACAAAGATATATGATTAAATTTCTTTGTCAGTGTACAAAATATATAGCCATATACAAGGGATCAATTACTACACTTTCTAAGGCTAACAGTCCGTGATCCACCTATAGTGGGATCTGATCCAAACTAACTTAGGAAAGTTAACTAAGGAAATCAATTACATATATTACATTAATATTTTCCTAATACATATCAGGGCTAGGAATAAAAGTTATGTTTAGCCTCTGGTGATCTTCAACATAAAGCAAAATTCTCAATGAAAGACTTCCCTGCGGTGATCAGCCCGAGAATGAATTCCAGCACTGAAGTTGCTAAGAAGAGTAAAATTGCCAGCTTTGACAGTGAAGAAGGAGTTAAAGCTTTTGAAATGGAGATAAGAAGCTGGGTAGAAGTAGAGTCGCACAAAATTTGAGCCTGCAGTGACAGGGAATGAATAGGTGAACGGGAAAGTGGAGAGGAGGGCAGTTCCGTAAAGAACCCGATTCGGGGAAGTCGGTTGTTCGGTAGCTGTGGCTGTGACTAAGGCATTGTTTTAATCAACAGGAAGCAATTTTGATCCTGTTTCAGTGGTCCAAGTCCGGTCAGTAATTATGTTGTCACTGTTTGAGCCACAATCAAGGGTTATGATGTCAAGAGGAACATAAGGAAATGGCAGGTTGGCAGTGGCAAGAAGGGTAAAGTGATAAAGGAGAGAAAAGAAGTACAGAGCAGTTATAGGTGGTAGCATATTTAGAGACTAAAATTGTCTATCGATACTCTTCTTCTCAAACAGCTGCGTTAGAGAGCCGATGAGCTTGAAAGTTGGCAAAGAACTACAACGGAGGACAAGTAGCCTTACTGTTCTTAAGTAGTTAAATGCAATCAATGTAGGAGATGGTTAGAAAAGCAATGATTTAAAATACAATCTGTCACGGACTGTGATGGCATTGAGGGCACGATAATCCACACAAAACCTTCACGAGCCATTTTGTTTTGAACAAGTAACACCGGAGATGAAAAGGGGTTGTTGCTAGGACGAATAATACCATCTTTAAGCATCTCAATTACCAATCTCTCGATCTCCTGCTTCTGGAAGTGAGGATATCTATAAGGTCTCACATTAACTGGTGGTGCTGTCGACAATAAAGGGATAGCGTGGTCTTGAGACCTGGTTGGTGGTAGCCCTTGTGGCTTAGAGAAAACGTCTACAAATTCATCCAATAGCTGCTGTATATCTGGGGGCCGAGGGAGTATAACAGGTTGCGCTGATTCCACCATTTCCAAGCGAAATAAAGAGACTGTAGCTTGCGTGGCCTGTAACCTGCGCAGGACATGTAGAGAAGCAGGCTGTGCCATATCAAGTAAGTTACCTTTCCAACGAATTGTTCTATCCCCACTTGTAAATTCAAAGCTAGAATTGCTGTAATCAGTAATAACAGGTCCTAGCGTAGCCAGCCAAGAGACATCCAACACCATATCCCAACCTTGCAAGGAAATCACAAAAAAATCCACACAAACCAGTTCGCCCTGGATATTAACTGGGACCTGTTTAGTTACTCTGGAACACACCAATTTCTCACCATTTCCCACCAAGACAGTAAAACTAACAATTGGTTTAATGCAGACTTGTAAGAATTTAGCAGTTCTAGTTTGCATAAAGTTATGAGCGCTACCTCCAACAAGCAGTACTCGAACTGGATGCCCACGAACATACCTCAGAAAGTGAATAGTGGTGGGTGAGATATCCCCTGAAAGAGCAAAGTGAGAGATAGTCGAGCTCCCAGTAGGTTCCATCATCGCAGGATCCATTGGGATCGGAGTAAGTGGGTCTAGTGGTGCCTCCTCAGAACCATCTGTGAAAGTAGTCCCATCCTCCTCAGCAAACAATAGAAGTTGTGGCTTAGCTTTGCATTTGTGATCCCAGCTATACTTCTCGTCACAGTGATAACAGAGACCTTGTGCACGTCGTTGAGCCGCCTCAGCCGGAGTGAGTCGTCGGACGGGGAATTTGACACCTGTGGGAAGTGTAGCGGCAAACAGAGTGGAAGTAGAACCCGTTGGCAGCAAGGGTGGTGTCTTTGGAGTGGGTAGCAGGCCTGGGGTCCGACCCAAAGTGGGCCGAACATTCCCTCTTTCACACAAAATTCGGGACTCATGTAAATGGGCCAACTTAATAGCATCTTCCAAAGTGGGGGTCTCCTGCATAAGAATGTAAGCCTTAATGTCCTCCCGAAGGCCTGAGATGAAACATTTAACCACAAATGCAGACGGGAGAAGCATAGAACGATTCATCATCTCCTCAAACCTGCCCCTGTATTCCTCAACTATCGACAGTTGCTTCAGCTTGGCCAACAAGCCCTCCGGAGACTCTAAATCGCGAGGCCGGAAACGTTTTTGCAAGGCTTCAGTAAACGCATCCCATCCGGCAAGTTGGCGATTCCGATACATCCAGTCATACCAATCCGCAGCAGCATCTTCAAAGTGAAAGGAAGCAATAGAAGGTCGATCTTCCTCACGAATGTTACAGAACTCAAAATACCTGGTGGCCTTCGAAATCTAACGATCAACATTAGGTCCCGCAGACTGGGAAAAATCAACAGAGGCCGACTTATGTCGGATCTGAGGAAAATGAGTTCCAGCGCCAGAACCAGTAGAGGGCTGATCGGGACGCGTAGATGAACTGTCCCCAACCTGAAGAAACGAATGCCCAGGATTTGGTCTAGCAAGCAGCTGCTTAAGAAGTTGCTGTTGTTCGGCCAACAACGTGGATTGCTCAGCGAACCGTTCAGCAAAGGAGGAAGCCATGGAGGAAACGTCTGCCTACAACTTCGCTTGGGCCTCCTTAATAGTAGTAACTTCAGCATCCAAGGCTTGGAATCGGGTATTATAGTCTGCCATCTATGCAGAGGGCAATGAAAGCACCAGTGGAATGGTTTTGGATATAACGGGAGCTCTGTTCTTATTGAATAAACCAAGGAAAGGAAATAACAGTGTACCCAACCAACAACAATCTCTAGAAAAAGATGAGAACAAGAAGAAATAGATGAGGACAGAGAATCAGCTAAAACATTTCATACTCCTGACAATTCTATAACTGTATTTAACCTATTACTCCTCAGCTCATGCCTCTGTTGTTGTACGAGTATTTGCCAACAATACTGTCCTGGAATAATCTTTGTACCTCTGTGGAAGAATCGCAACTCTTGCACTCCTTCTTGGGCCATTGCTTGCGCTAGGATTCAAATTAGGAGGCATCGATCCATCGGTAATCATGTTGGGCTCTAAATTCACAACACTGCGTTAGAGAGCCGATAAGCTTGAAAGTTGGCAAAGAACTACAACGGAGGACAAGCAGCCTTACTGTTCTTAAGTAGTTAAATGTAATCAATGTAGGAGATGGTTAGAAAAGCAATGATTTAAAATGCGTAGAAGACATTTTGTAGTCATATATAAGTGAGTAAGGACTGGCGGCGACCCCATGGAAGTGAACCTTTGTTTACCTTAAATTCTAAGAGACGTTCAATATAAACTTTAGTTACGTAAATCATTTCCATATATATAATAGAGAATGGATAAAAGAACAAAGTCTGCATCAATTGCTTTGTTTGATAGTTTCAGCCTCGGTCCATTGACATTGCAAAGTTATTCTTATATTAAGTTTGGTATTGTATACTCAAGAAAGGTAAGAAAGAAATTCAATTTTCTATGACCTTTTATTGCTTGAATCTGAACAGAGATCTATAAAGAAAAGGGGTCACCAATTAAAGTTGGATACGTATTTTAGTTTTTGATTGAGACGATGGACATCCTTAAATAAATCCACTTCAGGTTTTAAGAAAGTTATTTTGGCATTTATGTGATGTTAAAACAGGTTGTTATCACCTTCACGAATTCGAATTTGCACGAATCAATCCTCAAATTAATTACAAACAGGGGGGAATTCCTTATCACTCCATGGACTCAGATGTTTGATATCAAGACGAGCTGTGTTAATAAGGTCTACACGAAGTAAACCGCAGACACACTAGTGAATACTCGCTGATAACGCCTATATGCGTGTTTTCTTTTTGATTACATTACATGGTTTCTAATTTGCTTTTTGAATCATTGTAAAAGAGGTCATTTATTATTTAATTTAGAATATAAGAATTTTGTGTTAACAAATTAATAATAATTTAGTCTTTTATCAAAATTAATAACCATAAAAATTTACATAAGATCATTTGTTTACAAGATCACTGTGTATGACAAACAATTCTAACAAAAGGTTATGTTAGGTAATCAAATGACTTCTATGTTTTTACACCAATTTAGATAATGTTATTATTTAAAAACGTTATCTAAATTGACAAAAAGTGATTTCAATTTCTATACTACTAATATGAGATCATAAAATGTTCTCGATGATGATGTAAATCATAACAATCACAAAGATGTATGAGAAAGAAGGACAAACGACAGTGGAATTGTGATATCGATGCAATGCATTTAGATTTAAAGATGAAAAGTAAGATGAAAGATGTTTAATATTGAAAATTTATTAATGAAATACTGTCCAAATCGAGAAGGATAACCTCTCTAATTACAAAGGAAACTAATCGAAATTCACTCCCATCGAAAGTAAAACACCTTGGTCTATTTATAAGAAAAATTCAAAGGTTTATTTAAGAAGCTAAAACAGAATTCATAAATTGGTGGAGAACGTGGATAGTGCTTCCAATTCTTGTAACTACAAGTTAGTTCCACTTCTTCCTATTCTTGTGCTAAAGAAGTAGAATAATCAGCAAAACCAAGTAAAGAAATGAATTGGTCAAAAACTAACTCATCTTCTCTATCACGTGGAGATTTGTTTCTTCTGGCATATACTCCGTAAAGGTCATAGGTATGTATCAATACTACCCTCCTGGACAAACGACTTGTCCTCAAGTCAATATGTGGGAAATTGGCCTAAAGTAAATCATTGTTTTCCCAAGATGCTTCTTCAATGGGACGATGTTTCCATTCAATCAATAATTCTAAAATGGGTACTCCCCCTTCAAGAACCCAACAATGTGACTGTATCTGTGCTGGATAGAGATGTAATTTGACTTGCTTAGAAATTGGTAGAGGTGGTAGAGATGAAGGAAATTGTCCTTTTGCTGGACTGTTGTCGGTATGGTTGTAGTAGCAAAAACACATAGTCACCCACATTAAAGCTCAATTCTCTGCGATGCAAATCTGTTTGGGATTTCATTCTCGCTTGCATCTTTGTAAGGTTATCCTTTAGTAGTCACAACATTTGATCTGTTTCAATTAATTGCTGGTCCAAATCAACAATCATGGTTTCCCCAGGCACATATGGATAGAGTGGAGGAGGACGTTGACCATAAACCACTGAAAAGGGTGTAGTATTAGTGGAGGTATGATAACCTATATTATAAGAGTATTTTGCCCATGGTAGGAATGAACTCTAGGCTAGTGGTTGATCCTGAGCAAAGCACCTGAGGTAGGCTTCTAAACTCGGGTTGATTACCTCAGTTTGCCCATCTGATCGAGGATGATAATTTGTGCTCATCTTAAAGTTTGTTTTGCAAAGTTTGAATAGTTCCAGTCAAAAATTACTTAGGAAAACCAAATCCTTATCAGAAACAATGACCTCGTAATGCCATGAAGGCGGCCAACCTCTTTACAAAAGTATTCAGCTACCTTCTCAGCTATAAAAGAATGAGCTAAGGTGATGAAGTGGGTGTATTTGCTCAACCTGTCTACTACAATCAAAATAGTATTAAAGCTGTTAGATTTTGGAAGACCTACTATGAAATCTATAGAAACGTCTTCCTAAGTTTGATCAAGAATTGGCAAAGGTTGAAGAAGGCTTACTGGGGCTAATGCTTGGTATTTGTTTTGCTGGCAGTGTAAGAAATTTTGCACATATTGCTTGACATCTTGCTTGAGATTGGGTCAATAAAAGCTCTTGGGCAATTTTGCTTCAAGGTCTTGAGATAACCCCCTATGATCACCAACCAGAGTGTTATGTGACTCAAAAATAATTTTGCTTCATTTGTAAGAATGACAAGTCTATCCTTGAAGTGGAATTTGTGATCGTTGATGGAATAATTAGGGACAGCCTTTAGATCTGACATTAGAGTCTCCATAATTGTTCTTGTATGAGGATCAGCCTTTAGGGATGTTTACAAATCAAGTTAAGAGCCATAAACATCACCAAAGTAAAAACATCAATCTGTTGTGGGTGCCTTGAAAGGGAATCAACTCCTTTGTTCTCTCTTCCTACGTACTACACAATTGTAAAATCATAGGGCATAAGTTTTATTAAGAGTTGTTGCTGTTCTATTGTGGTAATCCGTTGCTCTAAGAGGTATTTTAGTGTGTAAAGATCTGTTTTGAGGAAGAAGTGTCTACCAAAAAGATAGTGTTTTCATTTTTGAAGCACAAACACCACTGCTAGCAACTCTCTCTCATAAGCCGATTTTAATTGGTTAGAAGAGGACAATCCCTTACTAAAATAAGCAACAGGATGTCTTGATTGCAAAGGGATTACACTTACGCATCACTTTCAACTTTAAACTCTCGCAAAAATTCTGGAAATCGTAAAATGGGAATAGTAGTTAGGGCCTTTTTAAGTCATGAAAAAGCTTCATCTGTTGCCAGCATCCACTAAAAAGCATTTTTCTTATTTAGGTTGGTCAGGGGCCGAGCAATCAATCCATAATTCTTCACAAATTGTTAGTAATAACCCATTAAATCTAAAAAACCTCTCAGCTCCTTGACATTCAAAGGAATTGGCAAAGATTGTACTGTTGAAATATTCTCTTATTCTATTTGTATGTCATTTTTGGTTATGAAATGGCCTAGAAAGTTGATATGTGACTTAGCAAATAAACATTTTGAGGACTTCACATAAAACTGATGAGCTTCCAATAAGGAAAGTGTCTCTCCCAAATGGCGTCAATACTGTGTTTCATCTTTGTTGGAAATCAAAATGTCATCAAAGAAGACAAGCATGAATTTAAGTAGATAGTGAGAAATAAATTGTTTATAGCAGCCTAGAAAGTAGAAGGAGCATTGGTTAGACTAAAGGGTATGACCACGAACTCGTAATGACTTGAGTGAGTTCTAAAGGCTATCTTGGAAATGTCTTCTAGATTGACTTGAATCTGATGGTAGCCTAATTGTAAATCAATTTTGAGAAGACTTGTGCACCATTCAATTCATCTAAGAGCTTATCAATATAAGGTGTGGGATATTTATCTAGAATGGTAAGCTTATTCAAAGCTCGGTAGTCTACGCATATGTGCTAAGTACCTTCTTTCTTGGAAACTAGGAGTATTGGACTTGCGAATGGGCTGGAGCTAGGTTTGATAAATCCTTTCTACAATAATTAAACCACTTGAGACTCAATTTTTGTTTTCTGGTTATATGGATAACGATATGGGCAAATATTGGGAGGCTAGGTATGGGGAATTAAGGGCATAGAATGGATGTGATTTCTGAAAGGTGGAAGTGTTATGGTTTCTTGAAAAATAGTGGAAAATTCTAAGAGAATTTTATCAGTGGGTAAGGAAGAAGGTGTAATTTCTTTAATGATTGCTAAAAATTGAAAGGTGCA
The DNA here is from genome assembly GCA_027563595.1 of Erythroxylum suave. Classification (NCBI taxonomy): domain Eukaryota; kingdom Viridiplantae; phylum Streptophyta; class Magnoliopsida; order Malpighiales; family Erythroxylaceae; genus Erythroxylum; species Erythroxylum suave. The sequence continues at coordinate 9,473 of JAOSBN010107961.1, forward strand.
GGAGTAGATGTTTTTGAAGGGATTCTTTCAAGTTTGTACTTCTAGCCATCAATGGTGAAGATGAGAAACATCTCAATCCTGTTAGCTTGTACCATATTAAGGGAGGCAAGCCATTGGATTCCCAAAACCAAATATGTTCCTCCAATAGAAAAGGGAAAGAAATCTTGAGTATTCTTCAATCTAGAAAGTTGGATTTCGAGATCTTTGCAAATGCTATCGCATTTAATAATATCTCCATTACCAATCCGAACACCAAAAGGAGTAACGTATTCTGTCATTAAGCTTAATTGTCAAACAATTAATTCTGACACAAAATTGTGTGTTAAACCACTATCCACCAAAATTAAGACTTCACGTTTGCCCACCTTGCCTTGTAGCTTCATGGTAGTTGCATTATGTCTTCCTAGAATAACATAAAGACTGATTGCAGGAAATTCAGAAAGGTTAAGATGACATCTCCCTTAGTTTCATCTTCTTTGTGAACAACTTCATCGTTATCAAGATTAACTTTCAAAAGTGCAAAACTACCCAGCTTGCAATGGTGACCAGTTCCAAATTTCTCATTATAGCATAAACACAGTCCTTTCACAAACCTAGCTTGTCGATCAACATCCTAAGGTTGTGATTATCCAAATTTTGGAGTGCGATTTGTAGCCATAGGTGTTGTTCCAAATTCGTCCTTTGGTCGTGTATAAGAAGTGGCATTATTAGGCTTATAAGAATTTTGTCTAGTAGAGCTTTTGTTGGTGTGATTTGGACCTAAGCCCAATTTGGACTCAAATTCCATAGCTAAACTCATGACTTTATAAACAGTACATGGCTTATGAATCCTTACATCAGCCTTAAGTTCTTCTTTAATTCCATTGAGAAATACACCCAATAAACAATGGTCGAGCCAGTCAGTTATTTTTACAGGACGTCGAGTAAATTCCTATTGATACTCTTAAATGACGTTGATTTGTTTGACATTGCAAAGGACTTTGTCGGGATTCTGAAATTCCATTGGACCATAATTTTCCTGCAAAGCTTGTGCCAACTCTTCTAGCACAAAATAACACTATCGTTATCAAGCCAAGAAAAGAAAACTAGAGCATCTCCTTCCAGATGCAAGGAAGCGACATCTACGTTTACTTCATCTGGTGTCTGATAATAACGAAAATATTTTTCTACCTTCAGAATCCATCCTCTAGGATCACCACCATCATACATAGGAAATTCCATTTTTCTATGTGATCGTTGATTGTGTCATCATCGAGGGGATCCGACGTCATCTTTATCTTTTTCCTGCTAGGTGGTTTGGTGTTGTTTGCGTGAAACGTTGATATGTTCTTTTCCAAATTTGGGATTAACAGCTGATGGGTTTCCAGTTGTGTTTTGTTTGACTTCAAGAGTAGCTACTTTTGTTGCTAAAATGTCAACAATCTCCAATCGGGATGATATGGTAGCGAGTTGGTTGGCTATTTGATCGATTGAAGG
>JAOSBN010107972.1:0-10946 GCA_027563595.1 Erythroxylum suave
TATGAATGTAAAATAATGTCAAATGTGAAATAATGTGAGATGTGTGAATTATGTGTTATGTGACTGGGTGAGCCATCAATGATGGTCACTCATTGAGTTCGTAAAACTCACCCAAAATTTGTAATTATTTTTTAGGATTCAGAAGAATACCCCGTTAGGCAGCGGGAGTATATCTATAATATGTGAGTGAAAGAAGAGGTTGGGATCAGTTCGCGTCTGCATTGTGTCTCTTTGTTTTTACACTGAATTGTATTTTCTGCAAATTATTATATTTTGTGTATTTGGGTTTTGTAAAAGATCTTGATCAAAGTGTAATATGTTTTATTTTTGGATTGGGCTAATTGACATTTTGTCTGGTAAGTGAAAATATTTTTGAATAAAAATGGGCCCAGATTTGCAATTTAAAAAATTTACTCATACCGACTTTCGATTGTTTCAGTGTTTTAGCACACCACCCTTACGAGGTACGGACTCGGATATCACCATCGATGTCGGGTTCGGGTCTTGTAGGAGTGGGATGTTACATTAATAAATTTGATATAATAATAAATAATGCTCTCTATTTATGTAATCAGATGGGATAGCAAGTCATCTCACTCTGTCTTAAACACTTAATGTCCTATAGTTTATAAATAAATTACTATAATTAACAATATATTATAGTATAACAATGTTATTGTTTATTTATATACCTAATATTAATATATTATTATAATATGTGATAGGAATTAATATCATACGTATGCCTTTTGTTTTATTTCGATTATATACTTATTCATATTATGATCTCCCTATCTTTTCTATTCTTTTAGGGTATCATTCTTATATTATATACTTATAACATATATGATAATCCTATTTTATTATCATATATATTATCATACATATGGTATGAATAAACTATGTTATAACTTATAATGATAATAGTGCATATATACACTAAACATAATTATACTTTTAATATATTGTAGTATATATTTTTTACTATAGCATATAACAAAACTTATAGGTATTAAAATTATGGTGTTCATTAAATTTTTTAGTAACAATAATAAAACTTTAATAATATATAATAATAATAATAATATATAAATACTGATATACTTATTATAAATTATAATATAATATTAAATTTTACATATAATTTATTTAATAATCTTATAGTAAAATTTAGCAAAAAGAAAAATTATAGTTTATTGATTAACATTATTGTCAATACATTTTAAATAATTATATTAAGTTAATTATACCCCAATAATTTTTAAAATACTTATATTTTATAGAAATTATTAAACTAATTATTTAAAATATATAATTATATAATTTTTAATTTAAATACAATATTTTATTTGTTTCATTATTAATTTTATTTTATGATATACAATTAAATGAATATAAATATGGAAATTATAAAATTTTAATAACATATTATATTAACATATATTAAATTACAATAATTGGTATTTTGATTCCTTATATATATTCTGTTTATACTTGTACTTTTTTTAATTAACTAGGGTGGAACCTAGCAGGGATGAAACCCGATTTATTAATTGCAAAATAAAAAGGGTACAAGGGCCATGCTTAAGACTTACCCTATAATGGAAAACATCTATGAAACTCTTAAGTAAGGAAAGGATTGTTGGTCTAAAACAAACAACCCTCTCTCAGTAGATGGCAATGAAAAAACATCCTGAAAAACTCTAGATGATCCAAAGGAGCCAATACGCGCTAAGCAATCCACTAGGTTATTGGTCTCCCGGAATACATGAGTAATGCTATAATTACATCTTTGCATAATTTGTGATATTTCTTGCAAGGCTGACAAGTATCTCCATGGATAATTTTCTTGTTGTTGTAAGAGTAAGGCTAGGAAGTTACTATCAGTTTGAATAAGCACATTGCCGAGTCCCAACTCCTTACACCTCCGCACCCCATTTAAAATTCTAGCAACCTCTGCCCCGAAGCTAGGTCCGACACCTAGGAATCTCGCCTCTCGAAAAGTAAAACCCCCTCCAGCATTTCGAATTATATCACCACAACCAGATGGTCCTGGCGATCCTAAAGTTGATCCATCCGTGTTCAAAACTGTTTCAAAATTTGGTTTCGATTGCCAACTCACACGGTGCACCAAATGTGTGCCATGGTGCAACAATTTCACTCTAAACAGTGCCTCAATTCTTTAGGATTCAGCTACCGATTTCACCTTTAGGTTTCCAACACGCAACATCCCTACCAAGTGTTCTTTGATAGGAAATTTTATGTGTGGTAGCGAGTAGATTTCTTGCTGAAAATAGTATCTATTTCTAGCCTTCCATATCTTCCAGAAAATGTAGAAAGGTACAGCCCTGCATATTGCATTTAAGGCTGATGAAAAATTTCCATTCTTCCACCAAGCGCGCACAGAAAGCCAAACATTTAAGGAGGGTTGAAAAGGTAAATCCAAAATGGAAGCAAAGTATCTCCAAATCTCAATAGCCTTCGGACATCCTATAAACATATGAGGTATGGTTTCTGCATGCTCAAAACATAAAGGGCATCGTGAGGGGCTAAGGGCAAAACCATACTTACTCAGGACATCTGGAAAAGATAGTAATCAGTTGTACATGCACCACACGAAAAGGGATACCCTCAAAGGAATAACCCGATGCCAAAAAATCCTTGCAATGTCATGGTGCTGTTAAGGGTTGCGCAATGATTCATAGGCTGATTTAATCATAAATTGCCCTATTGTTGTGGGTTACCAAATCAACAAATCATCCCCTTCCTTAAACTCTAGCTCCAAGTCCATCAAAGTCTCAATAGCTATATCAGACAAACATAAATGAAGCTCCAACCTATACTGCTCCCGAAACTCAAAGAATTGTTGTATTGACAAATTAGAAAAAGGGGGTGTCACATTCCGTGGCAAATCCCATATCACTCCCAAAGGTGATCAATTATCATACCCAAAAGATCTATCACCCTTGCGAATAAGAACTTTCACAATTTGTGATGCCTTAAGATCAATTGACTCAACTCGCTTCCACATTGTTTTTTTACGTGAGAGAGGAGACAAAGAAAGGATAAATCTCGATCACAACCCTACACCATGTTTCACCTTCCACCATAATTTGGCCAAGAAAGCATCAATAATGTCATCAAATTTTTGGAGACCTAGGCCATTTTCTTCAACTTTATTGGGGACGTTCTCCCAAGACCTCCAATGCCATCTTTGCTCACCATCAGAACTCCCCCATAAGAATCTTTGGCATTTTGCTTCAATGGCCCAAATCACCGACTTTGGAGGATCAATAGCTGCCCACATGTGTAATGGTATTATGGAGAGGACGTGTTTGATGAGTAGTAAACGCCCTCCCTACGTAATAATTTATTCTTCCAATTCCCCAATATCCTTTCCAGTGCATCAAGAAAAAATTGAAAAATATCAATCCTTTTCTTGCCCCAAAAAATGCGGCAACCAAGGTAGATAAAAGGGAAGGCACCTCGCTGCATTCCAAGGATGTCCACAATGTTCTGAACTATACATGGCTTGATCTATCACAACAAGAAAGGCACTCTTGTGCTAATTAATTTTTTGCCCAGTAGCCTCCTCATAAATTGTGAAAAATTCATTCAACTGCTGTAGCGATCTTCTCAGCCCTCCTATGAATATCAATAAATCATCGGCAACGCACAAATGAGAAACAGGTAAGGAACCCGCTGGAGAACCATAGCATGCCACGAACCCTAGCTCCATTAAATGTTTCAACCTTCGAGAGAGTGCTTCCGAGACTAATATGAACAAATACAGAGAGAGTGGATCCCCTTGCTTAATTCCCTTTGAAGCCTTAAAGAAACCTGTAGGAGAACCATTGACAAGAACCGAGAAACAGGAACTGTGCAAATTAGTCATTATCAAATGAATGAAAAGGCTAGGGAACCCAAAAGTCTCCAGTAACCTCTCCAAAAATGCCGAAGAAACCCTATCAAATTCCTTCATCATGTCAAGCTTTAAAATTACATTGCCACTCGCCACTTTATGCTTCAAAAACTAACAGAGATCCTGGGTGAGTAGGATATTGTCTGTAATGTCACGCCCAGATAAAAAGGCAGATTGCTCCTCAGAGATTAACTTATGGAGAACCCCTTTAAATCTCTCAATCAAGCTTATTAAGGAAATTGCAAAGGCTAATTGACCTAAAATTAGAAAATGTTGTGTATGACGCCTTTTTCGAAATGAGGGTTATGAGAGTACTAGCTTTTGCTCTTGGGATCGGAATTCCCAACATGAACTCTTTGCAAGCTTCTATGTCCCAGCATCGTCTGAAAAATTCTCCTCCAAAATCATTTGACCCCGGTGCACTGTATGGGTCCAAGTCATACACAGCTCGGTGAATCTCCTCCAACTCCACGCCGCTCAACAAACTACATCTATCCTCCTCCGTGAGCAAAGATGGAATGTGTTGTAGAAAAACCCCTTGCGCATTCCTACTAGCATTCGCATCTTCCTACTTTAACAAAGTTTCAAAAAACCGTACAACCTCCACTTCTATCTCCTCTCTTCTAGATAACCAAGCTCTATTTTTAGACTGCATTTTTTATATGCGCAAACGAGACCTTTTCTTCGCTAAGGAAGCATGGAAAAAAGCTATGTTTGCATCACCCTCCTTGAGACACTTTAACTTCATTTTCTACCTCCAATAATCATCACACTCCTTGAGTTTTTGTAACAAAAAAGCCCTAGCCTTGTGAAGATCCTCTCGGTGAGCATTAGTAGGTGAAGTATCATACTAAATTTTGAGCATTCGAGCCCTCTCTTCTGCCGCCTTGAAATTTGCAAAAACATCAACAAAATTCTCCTTGTTCCATACCTTCAACACCCCCTTCAATCAATGCAATTTCAAAGAAAAAGCAAGCATGCCGTAACCTTGAATAGGCTGGTCCTAAGAATTTTTAATCACCTCCATCACCTTTGGCCTTCGAAACCACATATTTTGAAACGAAAACTTTTGGTCTACATTCAAAAAAGGGACTAAATTGATGTAAGAGAGCTCAGTGATCCGAAGTAGTTCTATTTAGGTGTTGAATAAAAGAGTCAGAAAATAGATCAACCCACTTCTGCGAGAATAGTATTCAGTCCAACTTCTTACTCACCCATCCAGTGCTTCGTTTGCCTCCCCATGTGAACTCATCACTAACAATTTGCAGCTCAAAAAGAGCACAAGAATCAATCTAATCATTAAAGTCTTCCATAGCCCCCTATCCTGGACCGAACTTCCAGAGTACTCCTCCAAGTTTCAAATAACATTAAAGTCTCCTCCGACCATCCAAGGAATTCCCAGATGTAGTTCCCGAAACTGCAATATATTATTCCATAGAGTTTGTCATCCCATCCTTGTGCTTTTGGCATAGATCGCAGAGATCAAAAACTTTTTGTCTGTAATTGGATGGTTCACCCGCATGTGTACAAACTGTTCCATTTCTTCTAACAAAACTACATTATATTCACTTTTACAAAAAACCCAAATCTTGTCAAAATGAGATCTTAAGCAAACATTAAAGTGTAACTGTGTCCTTATACTATCCAGATCATTACTCCCCAACATGCGTTCCAAAATAACCAGAAAAGTTATTGAGTGAGCCCTAATTAGGTTCTTTAAATGATGTATTGATGCTTCTTTAGCAATGATCATAATATTCCAGATTAATTGATTAATCATTGAAAATAAGGACAAAAAATTTTAGTGTAACTTGTTAGAGCACCTGAGAGTCAACCCCTTCTACGCTTGCAACCTTTCAGCATTTGATTTTTGCCCACGTTTTCTTTGCTTAGCGCTAGAACCCGTGAGGTGTGCTTCATCATTGTCACCCTTGGACAAACTATTTCCTTCCCTAATATTGTGGCTAAATGCCTCAGGAACCCAAAAAAGCATCATCGTGAGTGAAATCCTTTTTTATAGGTTGCTTAGTTCGAGGAGTGCATGGTTCAGTGAATATTTTGCCCAATTCTGCATCAAAGCTGTCCATATTTTCTATATTCAAGGTAGCTGAATTTTGAATCAAAATGATTCTCAAGCTGTGACACTAGTGGAGATTCTCTATGATGATGGGGGGACGCAAGAGACACCACTGAAGGAGCTGAAACCATAGGACGGTATGGATCATCGCACTGAGATAGTTCCTTGCACATCGGTTGGGAGTGAGGAGTTTTCAAAGGTGCTATGGATTCCAGCTTATCCAAGCCTTCGACCACTACGTCTGGGACCATGTTCGACGTCAATTCTGCATTGTCTACGTTTAAATAAAGTGCTGGAGCTTGGGTTGCCTCGCCTAGGGTGTCAACAGCTTCACATGCACGCACGTCCTTAGTATCGTTTGGGGTGTTTTTAGTTTCCACCAGATCCACTTCAGGTCTCGCCATTGGGACATCAACAAGGATTGTCTCCTTCTCTTTGCCACTTAATCTCAAGGAAGAACCATGCAAATCTCCCAATTTTTTCTGCTCTCCTTCGCCTTTATTCATACCCGATTGTAGCTTCCACTGCTCCTTTGGGGGTTGTAGCTTAAAACCTCTTCCCTTCTTATTTACATCATCCTTTTCCTTGTGAACTGTCTCCTTGTTCAATAATTGAGGAGGCTTACCCATCATACATTCCACTTCTTTATGACCAATTTTATGACACTTCAAACAATATGAAGGCACATGTTTATATGTGAATACTTGCTCATGCTTCTTGTCCCCTATACCTACTTTGACCGATTTTGGCAATTCTCTTGTGAGATCAACTTCAGCATAAAAACGAGCCAAAGAAGGTCGTGTGAGATTGAGTGTGGGCATGTCAACCTCCAATGGTTGTCCTATGGCCGTGGCCATTGAAAAAATCACCTCAGGGATTATGAATTCCATGGGTAAATCAAAAAGAGAAACCCAAACAGTGACTATCGGAGGATCCTCCTCAAACTTAAAACCTAGCTTCCACTTGAGAATCCTCATCAGAAATCCTGCAATGTTCCAGAAAGTTTTAATCCAGCACCGTTGGTAATCCTCTTCTAATTCAAATTGAATGTAAATATGGCGGGGGTCATCAACCCTATGGTGTAGGATCCATGAAAACCTAGCTTTCCAAATTCCTTGTGCACCTCCTCCATCTTGGGACGTCCATAAGAGAACTTCCCGACTAAACTTAATTTGTGTGGAGCAATCATTTGCTGAAATTCGTCTAATTCATATTCAAGCATGGGAACTCCATTGACGAAATTATCTTGCTTAATAAGATTAGATTTTAGCTCAAAAAATTTATTAGGTTTTTGGAAAAAGCTAGCAAAAGATCTTGGGGGTCCAGTGGGGATCGCTAAGGGTTTCACTGGCCATGGTGGTTGTGAAAGTGAGAAGCGACGGTGCTACGGTTTTTAGCAAGGAAGAAGACAACGACATTTATACTTGTACTTAACAGCAAATTATATCATTATAATTATTTTATAATAAATGAAGATTATAGACTTGGTTAATATATAAAATATTACTATAACTTATTTAAATTTATAACATATTATATTATACTATATAACTAATTTATATTGTTGTTAGTTATAGTTTAGGGATTGGCCTTTGGAAGGGGTGCCTACCTAGTAGGGATTCTTTCTTTACGGTTAAATCCCCACACTAATCCTTTTCGAATTATATTGTTGTTAGTTATATAGTATAATATAAAATATACATAACAAACATAATATATTATAGATTATTGACCATTATTAATTATTTATTATATAATACTATTAATATATAATTTTAAACTATAAATATCTAAATTATACCATAAATATTAATAAGCAGTAAAGACATTTAGATTATATTATATAATTAAGATTAGGTAATTATTATAGTTTATTAATATATGGTAGTGATTTCTATTTTATTAAAATGTTAATATAATATAATAATATTAGTATGTAGGTTTATCATATATTATTTATATTAGATATAGGTTATTATTAATAAGTAAATTAAGTAACATTATAATATTATATGTGTCATCCATTTGATTATAATTTTGTATATATACCATAATTTATATGTTAATACTGATAAATCTTAAATTAATATTATAGTGGTATGAGTAGTAAATAATATAAATTATAAATATAATTAACTAAAATACACACAAAGATAATTAATATAGATATATAATTAATATAAGTGATATTATTGATAATACAAAACTATGGGTATATTAATAACTATAATAATAAAAGGTTAAATAAAAACTTTTTAATAATGTATATTTATAATAAATTTAAATATTATAATAGTTGTTTTATTAAAATGTTTAGTGCTTAGGTATTATAATTATTACGATTTAAAATATATACTATTAGTTTAGTACAAATTAATAATATATATTTTATACTAAAGTAATAATTATATTAATTCATATTATATTATAAAGTATTACTTAATATATTAACACATAACCTAAAGATATTAAACATTATAAGTTTAAATTATATAATTAATTCATGTATATGTACACTTAAAAATTTTGTGGTTTGAATAAGGAGAACATATATCATTTTATAATAATTCCCACTTGATCAAAGTAATGGACACATCCTTCGACAAATACCCACATATTCCAACATAATAAATATAAGTTATATTGGTAATACCATATATAATATTATAGCTTGATAATAATATATATCTTATAAAGTGAATAAATTACTATAATATGGTATTAAATTTATATGTATTATTTATATAATTAACATATATTATAAAGTGAATAAATTACTATAATATGGTATTAAATTTATATGTATTATTTATATAATTAACATATATTATAATTAATTGTATTAACTAATAAATTAACCTCCCCAATGACTATATCATAAAAATATAAAATTATATCTAGTATAATATGATATAATTTTTATCTTAATTAACTTTTACTACATATATTGTCATTCTTTATATAATAGTAAATATAAGAAAAATTAATATATAACCTATCATTATAAGTATCATTATACACAAACTACATAAATTTGCTTAACATTATATATTTATATGGAATAGTAATCCTTATTGGCTAAAAATTGTTTAGAAATTAATTATGATATTATGAATGAGTACTATAACTTGAACACATGTAGTACCATATAATTAAGATATATATTATGTATATATTATAATTTAGTATATCTATATGGTAATTATTAATATGTAAATTAATCAATTATAAATATATTATTAATTATTGTTATTAAGTTATCATATTATAATTAAATTTATTATAGTTTAATTAATAGTATAATGACTTTATGAACGATATAATTTTATGGTCTTATATGATTATACTATATTAATTAACAATTATAAAATATACTATTATCATGATCTATGTACATAAAATATAATATTATCATAAAACTAGTAACTTAACCTATGGCATTTTTTAATATAGCTAGCTACCCTACTTATTACAACATGTCAAAAAGTGAGAAACAATCATTCGGTCAGTTCTTCCATTCAGTCAAATTTTCTGACAGGTATGCATCTAATATAGGCCGTTGTGTGAATGTTAAGGAGGGAAAAGTGTCAGGGTTGAAAAATCATGATTGTCATGTACTTTTGCAATGACTACTTCTTGTTAGAATACGTGGGCATTTGTCGAATGATGTGTCTGTTACTTTGGATCAAGTGGGAGAGTTTTTCAAGCAATTATATTGCAAGACACTTAAAGTTGTTATATAAGTACAAGCAGTTATTTATTTTACTATATTATTAACAATTGATTATAATAAAATTTTAAGTATATATGTTATCAATATTACTGACTATTATAGAATACATAAATAATAATCTTATTGATTTAATGTTACATATCAGTTATATACTATTACGATTATAATATTAATAACTACTTGTAATCAAACTTATAAAACTTCTATTTTTTATTCAAGGCTTATGTCAATATGATAATTAAATTTAACTATTATCTTAACCATTTTGAGTTGTATATTAATTTGGATCATATATTTTTAAATTATATAACGTTATGTATTAGTTTATGATGATAGTTATTAATTATATATAACATATTGCCATTGTACTAAGTTGTAGTTAATGAATAATATATAGTAATTAATATAATTAGGAATTTACTTAATGGTTAACTATAAACATTATAGTTATTAATAGTAATATAGAAAAGGGAAGTTTTATATACAATAAAATAAGTATTATTTATTCTAATGATAATATATTATATACTATACTAGTACTTTGTTTAATAATATAACATAAATAACATTATAATAATATATATTGTTATATAGACTTTGGATAATAATAATTGTACAAATGATAAATTATGATATCAAAATAATATTATAGCAATTATATATTATAACTACATTATACTAATATATTATCAACATATATTAATTTTAATATACTGAAATTTTATGATATAAATAAACTTAATTACTATATTAAGGGTAGCATAGCAAACATTTCTTAATATAAATTTAATATAATTACTTAACAATTTAACTTATACATGTAATAAAATTATATCTAAATAAACTTGGCGTTATGATGTTTACACATAATGTTAGATGGCTATTTAATTATTATACATGTTACTCTGTATCATATAAATTATAATAATTATATATTAACGTAAATGTTTTTATCATATTATACACTGATATAATGACAATATGCAATAGATACCATACGTTATACCATAATTGATACTATTAATTAGCGTTATATTATTAGTCTATATAAGTAATATAATGTATTATTATTAAGTAAGAATAAGTATTATAAATTTTATGGCATTTGTACAAATATATATATATATATATATATATATATATATAGAAATATATAGCTATATTTATACTATTATAATAATATATGCCAACTATATTTATAAGATTGTTATTAT
>JAOSBN010108034.1:0-10944 GCA_027563595.1 Erythroxylum suave
GTATTTTGCGCATCCTATATTTTTCTGTTATACAACGTGTTGTGTTATGGTCTTTTCCGCAGCGTATTGTGAATACTTGGGCCATACGTGATCCAACAATTATTACCAAATTATTTCATTTTCGTGGTCAAATTGATCATGAACAGTAAACTTGAAGATGTGTTTTAGGAATAATTTGAATTGATGAAATGAGTTATGAATGTCAATTTTTATGGTTTTATTGAGGTATGAACCATATGTATAAATGATAGTTATGTGAGTTTGGAAATATGAATGATTACGTGATGAGAATGATAGAGCGATACCCGAGATTGTCATTGAACATGCATTGTGCATGTTTCATATACATACATGTGCAATAAGAAACACTTATAATTCTGCAAAAGTGTGATATGTGTATATTGCTTAATATAGAGGAGCAATTAGAACTTCAACATTTAGATGTTGCTAGAAATTTTAGGCATTAGCTTCGGGAGCAATCTGTGAGTAACCTAGGCAGTTTCACGCAATTAATTGTTTACTTTAGAATATATATTGAATGATGATATGAATGTGATTTGATTATGTTGATGCCAGACAATGAAAGTCCTAGACTTGATGCATGAATGTGATATTGAAGTGCTACTTGTATGTGAATGTGACGAACTAAATGCGTCTTGGCATGATTAATCGAATATGAAAGATGCATTCCATACATGAATGCATGATCAGATAATGAGAGTTGTAACCTGAGTAGCCACCGAAAATGAGCTTAAAGCTCCAAATGTGATTAAGAGCCAAAGACTCACTATGTAGAATGAGCCTTGTATCTTCAACAGATAAGGGACAATATAAATGAGCCCGGTATCCACAATGGATACGGGACAATTAGGTACTCGATTACAATAATGTAATAATTGGAAAAGAGTCACACGAGCAGTTCAAATACATTTTTGAATAAGTATGTTTGATTTGTTCAAAATGCAAAATTTTCTTACCCATGAATCAGAATGTAATATGTGATAAATTATGCAAAATGCAAAGATGTGAATTATATGTTATATGTGTGATGTGTTGCATGAATTGAGTGAGCCATCGATGATGGTTACTTCATTGAATTCGCAAAACTTACCCAAAATTTCACGTTGACATTTCAGGACCGAGAGAGGAATTTATCTACTGAGAGATGCTACAAGAAGTATAGTCTTGTACTTATGGGAAGAAGAAAAAATGGCTCAAAGGTTAGTCAGCTGGGATTGCAAATATTAGACAGACTTTTTGTGTAATTTCCTCTTTCATGTAGCATAATTTGCATTCTATCCATGGGGTGTTCCAGTATGTAATTTATAATAATGGGGTGATACAGATTAAGTGGTATCAAATATATATGTTTATGATTACGAATGCGATCCTAGAAAGTGGTGACAAGTAACTACAACAAAGTTATTTTATGGCAATCAAAAGCATAGTTAATTGTCTAAAAAAAGTCATCAATAGTTATTTGCTACATTCATGTTTAATCCCACAAAATGTTGCTAAAGTTCTATTAATGAAAATTATAAGTTACATTTTTAAAAATAGTAGACAAAAACTAGTAGCTACGAAATATTTTTATAGCTAAAGCATTAACAAAATGTATCCAAAAATCAAATCTAGGAAGGAAAAATTGTCGGCAAATGATTGACAACAAAAATAAAACATAGCTAATTATTTTTTGCTACGTTTTTATCTTCCTAGCTAAATATTATTAACTACATTTTCTATAACGTAGCTAAATATTGTTAGTTATGTTTTATGTAACGTAGACAAAAGTTTTTAACTATGTTTTTAGAAACGTAGCAAAATATTTTTAGTTACGTTTTTTAAAATGTAGTCAAATATTTTTAGCTATTCTATGAAAGTACAAATGACTACAAGGAAACTGTCATTTTGCAGTGGAAATTACTGACGGAAAACACAAATATTCCGTCGGTAGAATATATTACCAACGGAATTTATTGACAGACAATAACGTCGTAAAATCGGTCGTAGCTAAAGTTACTGACGATCCAAGAACTTACCGTCGGTAAATTTAGCATTATGTTGAACTGTCGGTAAATATACCGAAAATTTACTGATGGTAACTAGTGTTCCGTCTGTAAACTTACCGGCGGATGTTATATTCCGTTGGTAAAGTTACCGAAGGTAACAAGTGTTTCATCTGTAAATTTGTTGAACAGTTATCGATGGATATGATATTCCATTGGTATCTAGTACTTCCATTACCGACAAAATGTCCCATTGACCGTCGATAATTTATTTATATAATTACCAATAGACGTCTATTTCTGTTGATAAATTTATTGCTTAAATTTTTTTAAACAATATATTGTAATTATATTTAAATTACAGTTAATGCATAATTTTAATAATTATATATTTATAATATACATTTAATTTGGTTGAATAGAAATTTTGATTAATGATTAAAAATTAAAATATCTTAATTGATAATAAAAATGTTACATTGTAAATAATAAGTATCTGTAATACAAACTAAATGACCAAAACTACACTACTGATATGGAGATGACGAATGGTCTGGTTGGTGCGTTTACGTGCTGCCCTTCCCCTTCAATTCATCCATCTCCTGACAGAGCTGAGTGTACAGCAGCATTGATTGTTGTTGCGCTGCCATCAACTGATGCAACTGTTCCAACATCTGTTCCAACTGAGTCGACAATGTTTGCACTATGCTTTCAAGTGTTTCTACTTTATTATTGTTGGACCGCCTAGTAAATGCTATTGTACTAGATGTGGAGGATTGCGAATAACAAGTATTCGCAAATGATCCTAAGTCAAATATCCTCTCACGACGATCCCTACCACTTACTGCTTCAAGATAAGTGTCAGTGTCATCAACATTTTCAGATTGTTGAGACTGTCATTCAATGGTTTGCTATATTTGGTCTTATCAGAAAGCAATGTTTATATTAGTAAATGATAATTATTAAGCATTATTAATATTAAATCATAAATTTCACATACATTGACTTCTCTACAATGATCGTTGACGAATGCCACCCCGTCATGCTTCTTAATGTGAGTGTGCAGAAATAGCTGATGGGGTGTAGGTCTCATGCCCATAGATTTTTCTTGCCTAAGAATAAAATGTTAATTATAAGTGAATTAAATTTTATAAAAATTTCGGCAGAGTTTGCCTTATTTTGATGAAATCAACCCCCTGTTGAACAAAGAATAAAACTAAAACCACAATCATATATGGCACCAGTATAACATTATCATTCTCAATAAGAAACACATATATTCATTCCAAAATTCACACATAAAATTCAATAGAAATACAAAGTGAATTAGAAGTTATAAAAATGTTGGCAAGGTTTCTTTAATTTTTATGAAATCTACCCCTATTGAACAAATAACAAAACTAAAAAACATAGCCATATATAGCACCAGAAACATATAATTTCATTCCAAATTTTAACACAGCAAATTCAATTAAAATATAGCAAAGAAAAAAGATGAGAATATAACTGTTAATTGTAGATACTTACAAGTCTCTGTGCATGCTCTTGGTGGGTAATAGATTCTCCCGTATGTATGGGAAGACTCTCTCTCTCGGGTCGTTTATGTCTGTTGGCCTAATTACACTATGAAATGGACATGGCCTTAGGTGATGTCCATTATTGCAGTCAACGACTCCATATTTCTTTAGAAATGTAAGGCGATTGTACAGCTGTCGTGAAATGGACATGGCCTTAGGTGATGTCCATTATTGCAGTCAACGACTCCATATTTCTTCAGAAATGTAAGGCGATTGTACAGCTGCCCTATGTATCCACCAACAAAGTCGCGATAGCATATATGTGCTCTCGACTCCCATACTTTATATATGATCCCTTCTAATTGAGAATCCCAAAAAAATTCTTTCTTTAATTAAAGGAAAAAATTTGATAAATACTTTTAATGTAATAATAGTTATCAAATTAATGTATAAAATTTTTAATTAAAAAAGGAAATAATAATTTCTATCGTACCTTAAGCTTATGATAGGAAAATTCCTTTGTCGCCTGAGAGATATTCTTCCAACAATAGCCCTTAGGATCAATCTTCTCCTTGAATTTTGATGTCATGTTTCTTAAACAAGGTCTAGATGGAAAAAAACCTATAATGTTTAAACAAATAAATTTATACCATTTTTAAAATTGTTAACTATAACTTAATTATAACATATAATGATTCATGTATTTTTACTAACATATTATTGACAATTGTGATGTATTTTCATCCATTGGTTCCCTCAGGTCTAAGCTGGCGGCTGTCTCCTTGATCCGCATTATTTACCCCTAGTATCTCTGTTGATATAGGGGGTACTAAATGATGAAGGAGTGGTGGATGGTGTAGCCTCATCTGCCAGTATAGTAGGTGGAGGGGGTGGAGGTGATTCATCTATAGGTGCTGCAGCACGAGATCCTTTACCTCTATAATATAAACTTCCAAATCGTGGTCTGAAAAATCTTGGTCGGTGACTATCTTGTCTTCTCTTTAGTGCCATATTTCAACCTGAAAATTAATTTGATTATCTTGTCTATGAAATGTATTACTTCCTAGTGCTAATACTATGTTTACATTAATCAAATTGAAGTTTAAGTATTAATCGTAGTAATTAATCACCTACACTTGATTAATCGATCAATTTGGTAGATCGAATTAAACACCTACAAATGATTTCAAAACTATAGTACATGGCATTGTTTACACTTGTGAATCAAGAAAACAAGTTCTCGATGTGACTCTTATGCTCGTGGAATATTTCACCGATAAGCCTCATGGGAGCTGCATCATGGGTTTCCAGCCTATATACCATCTTAGGGATTTATTATAGAACAAATTGTCTTGTCTATGAAATGTATTACCTTCCTAGTGCTAATACTATGTTTGCATTAATCAAATTGAAGTTTAAGTATTAATCGTAGTAATTAATCACCTATACTTGATTAATCGATCGATTTGGTTGATCAAATTAAACACTTAAAATTGATTTCAAAACTATAGTACGTGGCATTATTTACACCTGTGAATCAAGAAAATAAATTCTCGCTGTAACTCTTAGGCCCATGGAATATTTCACCGATAAGCCTCACGGGAGCTGCATCACGAGTTTCCAACCTATATACCATCCTAGGGGTTTATTATGGAACAAATTGTCTCGTCTATGAAATGTATTACTTCCTAGTGCTAATACTATGTTTGCATTAACCAAATTGAAGTTTAAGTATTAATCGTAGTAATTAATCACCTACACTTGATTAATCGATCGATTTGGTAGATCGACTTAATCACCTACAATTGATTTCAAACTGATTCTACATATAGTAAATACTTTCACTATTACAGGAAAACATAAAAAGTCATCAATGAATAACTCTCTCTCTCCCTCTCTCTTTCTATTGCTACTTCTCAGCCGCCACAATCATCTCTGATTAGCCGTTTATCATTTTTTGCTTTTCTTTCGGTTTATTTAGTCATACCCACTTGAAAAATTTCTGAGTTTCGGTGCCATTTCTCGCTTCATCTTTTCGTTACTTTCATTATAAAAACTGCATTTGGATTCGAGTTTGTCTCTGTTTTTTTGTTGTACGAAAGTTTTATTCGATTTTTCCTGACCGCGTAAAACAATATTTTGGGTTTTGGACATTGATACCGATTTGTTTCCTCTTGATTAGGCATTCTTCTTACCCACATTTTCCTCGATGAGTTAGTTGCTATTTGCCAGTGTCACTGAACTTGTGAGTAATGGGCATCAGTGAAAACAAAGAAAGCGGATGTGTCGTCCTTTTTTCTTTCTGCTTTTTCGAGAGCCAACCGTTTGTTTTCTTTTTTAATTTCCAAACCAATTGCGCATTTTCAGAGATTGTGTTTTGAGTTGGTGTCGGTGGAGTCAAGGGAGTGTGTTTCCGTTCTAGATTTGTTCCATTTTTTTAAGTTCGAAGCAGAGTTTGGTTCCCGTGTTCTGATTCACCAATTGAAGTACATACATATGTGCATGACCATTGTGCGTCTCCCCTGGAGATCAGCCAGCATTTTCATATATCAAATCTTTTAGGCGGCCATTCTGAGGCCGCCCTAGGGCCCCTTAGGTACGATTCACTTTATCGGACTTCTTTTTTGTAGCTCATCTCTTCTAGTCTCATATATATTGATTTTATTTATATCATTATTGTTTGTTATGGCTTGTATTTAAATAGTTGATTTATCTAATATACTTACCTAGGTATTTACCCCTAAGTGCCGAGGTATCTCGCTTTTGGTAGTGTGGAGTTGTCGAGTTGTCTTGCTTCCACTTTTTTTTTTGCATTTTTTAGTTAGTATTTGCACTATTGCATTATAGACCCGCGTAGTAGTAATGATAACCAGAGATCGTATCCAATGATTAGGGGGCGAAGTAGGGGGCAACGGCGGGTGGGGGTGCAGGATGTAGGTTTACGTGTCGGTACTTGGAATGTGGGGACTTTGAATGAGAAATCATTCGAACTCGTCGATGTATTCAGGAAAAGAAGAGTATATGTCGTGTGCCTTCAAGAAACAAAATGGAAAGGGCAGAAAGTAAAGGAAATTAAAGGGTACAAACTGTGGTATTCAGGGAATGAAAGTAGGAGAAATGGAGTAGGAATTATAGTGTCAGAGAAATACAAAGGCAGTGTAGTGGAGGTGAAGAGATTTAGGGATCGACTTATGACGATAACCTTAGTTGTAGGACTAGAGTCGGTGAATATAGTTTGTGGTTATGCACCCCATATAGGGTTAGAGGATAGTGACAAAACAGAATTTTGGGATCAGTTAGACAATGTTGTAACTACCATTTTTAGAGAGCAAAAAATCTTCATCGGTGGAGATTTCAATGGCCACGTTGGCGTAGGGGTCGACGGATACCATAGGGTACACGGAGATTTTGGCTTTGGTGTAAGGAATGACGGCGGCAGGGAGCTACTAGACTTTGCATCAACACATGACCTAATGGTGGTTAATACTTTCTTTAAGAAGAAAGGTGGCCACTTAATCACTTTCCAGAGTGGAGGACGAAATATACAAATTGATTACGATCTTGTATGTCAAGGGGACAAAAGCAGTTGTAGAAACTGCAGGGTGCTCCCAATAGAAAAAGTGGCGTCGCAACATCTATTGTTAGTTACAAATGTTGCATGTAGAAATAAGACTAGAGAGCTTGTTCGAGCACAGCGAGAAAGGATACTCTGGAAAAATCTCAAGGGAGATACGACATTAAACTTTCGAAATACCATTGCTCCAGTTTGCGCCATAGAACGAGTAGGGGAGACAGACCGTTTGTGGACGGTCATGTCTACAACTATTCGAGAACAAGCAAAGGACATGTTAGGAGTTACCTCTAGCAAAAGGAGAATGGATAGGGAATCGTGGAGATGGAACGACAAGGTACAGATAAAAGTTAAGGCAAAGCAGGAAAATCTCAAAAGATTGATGGCAACTACTAATGAGCAAAAGCGAGTCCAAAGAAGGGAAGAATATCGACATGCAAAAATATAAGCGAAAAAAGCAATCTTAGAGGCAAAAACAAAGGCCTATGAAGAGACGTATCGAAGATTGGATACTAAAGAAGGCGAACAAGATATCTATAAGCTCGCTAAGGCACATTCTAGAAAGAGTAAAGATATCGACACAGTTAGGCATATAAAAGGAGAAGACGGGAGAACACTTTTGGGAGATCAAGACATTAAAGACAGGTGGAAAGTCTACTTCAACAACCTATTTAACGAGGTGCAACATGAAGGCACTGGTTTAGAGAGTAGAGAAGAATAGAGACCCTAGGGAACACAGTGTGATGATGTTAGAAGAATCTCTGAAGAGGAGCTGAAAGAAGCCCTTGGCAAGATGGGAAGAGTGAAAGCAGTAGGCACTGACCAGATACCTATTGAGGTGTGGAAGTGTCTAAGAGAGGTGGGGGTACAATGGCTTACAACTCTTTTCAACGCTATCTTGCACATGGGGAGAATGCCGGAGGAGTGGAGAAGTAGCGTAGTAGTACCGATCTATAAGAACAAGGGAGACATACAAGAATATGGAAACCATAGAGGTATCAAACTCCTGAGCCATACTATGAAACTGTGGGAGTGAGTTATTGAACAAAGATTGTGCAAAATAAGACAAGTGAAA
Organism: Erythroxylum suave; assembly: GCA_027563595.1. Classification (NCBI taxonomy): domain Eukaryota; kingdom Viridiplantae; phylum Streptophyta; class Magnoliopsida; order Malpighiales; family Erythroxylaceae; genus Erythroxylum; species Erythroxylum suave. The sequence continues at coordinate 8,170 of JAOSBN010108034.1, forward strand.
GAGAATAAATTTGGATTCACGCCTAGGAGAACAACTATTGAAGCAATCCATCTATTAAGACGGCTGATGGAGAAATATAAAGAGCATAGGCAGAGCTTACATATGGTCTTTATTGACTTAGAGAAGGTATGTGATAGTGTGCCAAGAGAAGTCATTTGGAAATGTTTAGAAGTGAAGAACGTTACTAGTACCTATGTCAAGACTATAAAGGATATGTACAAGGCTGCTAAAACTTGTGTGCAAACGCTAGTAGGAGATACAAAATATTTTCTAGTGGATATAGGGTTGCGTCAAGGTTCAGCTTTAAGGCCTTTTCTTTTTGCGATAATAATAGATGTCATCACGTAGGACATACAAGATACGGTGTCGTGGTGTATACTGTTCGTAGATGACATTGTATTGGTCGGAGAGACGAAATACGAAGTTAATAAGAAGCTAGAGATGTGGAGACAAATTTTGGAGTCAAACAGTCTGTGGTTAAGTAGATTGAAGGCCGAGTACATGGCATGCAATTTTGCACAGAGTTCAGTTCAGAGGACAACAAACAAGAAGCTCGGATTGGAGCTCACGCGATAACCCACAAGGATAGTTTCAAATATCTAGGCTTTATCATCCGAGAGGATGGAGATGTTAAAAGCGATGTAATTCATCGCATCCAAGCTGGATGGGTGAAATGGAGAGCGGCAACTGGAGTCCTATATGATAGGAAATTTCCACTAAGGCTGAAAGGAAAATTCTTTAGGACGACCATATGATCGGCTATGCTATATGGCTCTGAATGTTGGCCTATGAGGTGGCGCAAGTGCGAAAGTTTGAAGTAGCGGAGATGAGAATGTTGTGATGGATGGGTGGTTGTACGATGTTAGCTAGAATATCAAATAGGGTGTACCGAGAGAAGGTAGGCATCGCGGCTATCGGTGGCAAGCTGAGGAAGTGGAGATTGCGATGGTTCGAACACGTGTGCAGAAGAAGTGTGACGGAACTAGTCAGGCAAGTTGAAGGGATTCAAGTAGAAGGAAAGCGAGGTCGAGGGAGGCCAAGGAAGACATGGGAGGAGCGGATTAGACTAGACCTACTAGCGCTAAATCTATCTGAGGATATGACATCTGATAGAAACAGTTGGCGACGTAGAATTTCAATATTAGACGTATAGGGCACGCAGGGGCGTAACGGGTAAAGCGGGCTTTAGACTGCTCTGAGCATATGATTTGTGATCTGAAGTGTGGGAGACAAAGATCTATAGGTCAACACTTAGAGTGGTCTAAAGTAGTAAAGGTAATACGTATTTATTTTGTTTGTTGTTTCAGCCTGTCATTCATATATGTAGCCCTTCACGGAGTCGAAGGGCTACAAATTGGTTGTAGACTCCTAGTTCGGCAGATAGTCTATCTGTCGGTCGACCATACCTCCGAACGACTGCTTGCCCTCCTACTAAAGCCCCATGAGGATACGGCCTTTGCTTAGGATAAGTAGAAAACGTTTAGGGTGGGATTAGAGTCTCATATAAGAGATTATTAGGTTCTACCTCTGCTATAATAGATAGCAGACATTAGATCAAGAATAGGCCATGTAGAAAGTGTATATGTATATAAATATGTATGTAATTATATATATTATGTACCTAGTGTACTTTTATTTTATTGGTATCTATTTTATTTATTGGTATTTTTATTACGTTAATTTCTTGAATTTAATTTTTATATATCTCTGCTTATGCCTGTTCACATATTTACATCTTCAAGTATTTATATATTTTCATTTTTCATGTGCATTCTATAGGTTATAGTCTCCATGCATATAAATATATTGGTGTACTTATACAGTGATGTACTTGCATCGATCTGGTATGTTTGTTTGTTTGTTTGGGTTTGTTTTGTGTTTTTTTATTGTTTGTGTTTATTTATCTGTATTTGTTTGTTTGTTGTTATTTGTTTTTGCTCTTACCTTAGCCGAGGATCTGTAAGGAAACATTCTTTGTATCTCTCTTATAGATGCGGGCATGAATGCGTACATTTTACCCTCCTCATACCCTGCTTAGGCGGGAATTTGTGTATGTTTGGTTTGGTTTATGAATATACGAATATTTTTCTAAACAATAACACAAATTCAAGGCCCCCTTTGTATTGACAATAAATGCAACGATTTAATAATCGTATTATTAAAGAAATAAATAGGGTAAATATTAATTAGTTGCAGGACTAACCTGAATGGATGGACAACTTCAAACTACGACGAAGAAAGATCGAAGACGCTCTTCCACACAATACAAGACCTGCAAAAATAATATGAAACATTTAATCTAATACACTTGTGGTAATACAACCTCATAAACTAATGTAAGAAAAAGGATAGAACATTCAATAATTGTTCTACTAACTCACAGTAGAGGCACAAAAGTATAATAATCGTATTATTATAGTAACAAGAACAAGAACAACAACAACAACAACAACAACAACAACAACAATAATAATAATAATAATAATAATAATAATAATAATAATAAATAATACAACTAATAAATTTAATCATAATAAAATTAATTATAAGTAGAAAATTAATAATAAAAATAATAATAATAAATTAAAAATAAATAATAAATTTAATTATAATACGAATAAGAATAAGAATAAATCATATAAGAATCATTATTAAAATAATTATAATAAAAATTATTCATAAATTGAATAAGAATAACATATTTTATTATTATTATTATTATTATTATTATTATTATTATTATTATTATTATTATTATTATTATTATTATTATTA
>JAOSBN010108045.1:0-10944 GCA_027563595.1 Erythroxylum suave
AGCAAAGATCAGTAGAACCTGCCAAGTATCTCAATATTCTTTTAACAGCAATATAATGAGATTCTTTAGGATCTGCTCGAAATCTTGCACACAATCCAACACTAATCATAATATAAGTTCTGCTTGTAGTCAGGTAAAGCAAAAAACCAACAATTCCTCTAAAAAGAGTTTGATCAATCTTTCTACCAGCTTCATCCTTAGATAAGACAATTGAGGTATGCATAGGAGTTGACATTGGTTTAACATTTTCCATTTTATATTTGACTAACAATTTTTTGATATACTTTCGTTGATGAATAAAAATCTTTTCATCAGTTTTTAATATGAAAACCAAGAAAGAACTTTAATTCACCCATCATACTCATTTCAAATTCACTCTTCATAAGAAACTGAAATTTTGAACATAACTTTTTAGAAGTTGCACCAAAACTAATATCATCTACATATATTTGCACAATAATAAAATCATTTTTGGTACTTTTCTGACACAAAGTCCTATCAACTTGACCTCTAATAAATTCATTTTTAATCAAAAAAGAACTAATCATACCATACACGAGGTGCTTGTTTCAATCGATACAAAGCTTTAGGAAGTTTATAAACATGATCTGGTTTATCAATGACTTCAAAACCAAGGGGTTGTTTAACATAAACTTCTTCATCTATAAAACCATTCAAAAAAGCACTTTTCACATCCATTTGAAATAGTTTTATATCATGAAAAACAACATATGCAAGTAAGATCCTAATAGCTTCCAATCTAGCTACAGGAGCATATGTTTCATTATAATCTATTCCTTCTTGTTGATTATAGCCTTGAGCTACTAATCTAGCTTTGTTACAGGATACCTTTCCTGATTCGTCTAGTTTATTCTTGAATACCTATCTAGTTCCTATGATAGATTTATTGGATGGTTTAGGTACTAGAGACTATACTTTATTCCTGGTAAATTGATTTAACTCCTCTTGTATAGCTAAAATCCAAGCTTTATCTTGAAGAGCTTCATCAATTTTCTTAGGTTCTAATTCAGAAATAAAAGTTACATTGGCCTCTCTCCTAGACTTAGATCTAGTTCTCACTCCTTCTGATGTTTCTCCTATAATCATATTTTCTGAGTGAGAAGATTTATATCTCTAGTCTTTTCTTAAGCTAATATTTTCAAAAATGTCTACTAATTTATCAGTAGGATTGTCTGATGGTGAATCATTTGGATTACTATTCAAGGAAGCAAATAGAGTTTCGTCATTAGAATCGTCTCTCCGATCTAGATGAGAATCATCATCAAATTTTACATGCATAGATTTTTCAACAGATTTAGAAACAAGATTATAAACTCTACAAGCTTTAGAACTAATAGAATAACCTAGAAAAATTCCTGAGTTGATCTTAGAATCGAATTTATCCAAATTTCCTTTTCTATTCAATATATTGCATTTGTAATTAAAAGGATGAAAGTAAGAAATATTTGGCTTTCTTCCCTTCCATAACTGATATGGAGTTTTATTTAAAATAGGTCACAGAAATACTCTATTTTGAATATAACAACTTGTACTTACAACTTCTGCCCAGAAGTACTTAGGAAGATTCATTTCACATACCATAGTCCTTGTCATTTCGTGAATCATCCTGTTCTTTCTTTCTACAACTCCATTTTGTTGAGGAGTTCTAGGAGCAGAGAAATTATGGAAAATTCCATTCTCTTGACAAAACAATCTAAATTTTTCATTTTTAAATTCTCCACCATGATCACTTTGAATACCAGTAATAGAAATTCCTTTTTCATTTTGTAACTTTTTGGATAAAACTTTAAAGCATTTAAAAGATTCATCTTTATGAGATAAAAACAATATCCTACAAAATCTAGTAAAGTCATCAACAATTACAAGACCATACTTCTTTCCACCAAACTTACTATTCGACTAGGTCTAAACAAGTCTATATGTAACAGCTCTAGTGGTCTAGACAAAGTTACAATGTTCTTAGATGAAAAAGATGCTTTAACTTGTTTTCCTTTTTGACAACTCTTATAAAATAAATCCTTGTTAAAACTTATCTTTGGTAAACCTTTTACCAAATCATGTCTAACTAATTTGGAAATATGTTTAAAACTAGCATGCCCTAGCTTTTTGTGCCAAATTAGTTTTCATCATCTTTTGATATAAGACATGAAATATTTTGACTTTTCAAATCATCTAAGTTAATTTTATAGAGATTGTTTCGTCTCTTGGCAGAAAAGAATATGGACCCATCCTTGTTTTTAACTAAACAAGAATTTTGATTAAAGGATACTTCAAAACTAGAGTCACATAACTGACTTATACTGATTAGATTATGCTTTAAACCATCAACTAGCAGAACATTATCAATAGATGAAAAGGATTCTTTATCAATTTTACCGATCTTAATAATTTTGCCCTGCTGGTTGTCTCCAAAAGTTGTTGATCCTCTATGCTTAAGTTATAGGTCTAGGAACATAAACCTTCTGCCTGTCATGCATCGCGAGTAGCCACTGTCTAAGTACCATTGATGGTGTTTACTTTTTCCAAGTAAGGAGATCTGCAATATATACTATACCCTTGTTAGGTACCCATATTTTCTTGGGTCCTTTGGGGTTAATCTTATCATTATTCTTAGAATAATAATAAAAATGTTGTTTTTTTTCCCTCCATTAGGAACAAACTTCCTATTATAAAGAACATTATGATTATGAATAGTATTTCTTCCAGAAAATCCTAAACCACTTTTATCATCTAAATGTCTATGAATTTCAATAATATTATTCATCCTTTTTGTGGTTTCTGTAAATTTCGATAAATTTGCTAAAAGACTATTAATCCTTTGTTTTAAATGATTAATCTCCTTAGATCTATCTATAGTTACTTTCTTTTTCATATTGTCTACTTGTTTCTTAAGGCAAACATTTTCTTCTTCTAATAGCTTTGTTTTCTTAGAATTTTCAACATACTTCTTTTCTAACAATCTATATTGTTTCAAAATGCATGTGAATCTTCTAGTAATTCTAAGTAAGCATGCTGAAGATCATTAAATTCGGAGATTACCTCATCATCACTTTCGTCTTTAGCTACCAAGCATATATTTGACTTGTTCTGATGAGTCTGAATTGGATTCAGATTCAAACGAATCCAAATCTTCCCATGTTTTCATCATGCCTTTCTTGTTTTCTTGACTTTTCTTTAGTTTTCTTTTAACCAAGGGGCATTCAGACTTGTAATGTCCTGGTTTATTACAACCATAGCAAACAATAGAGCTTTTATCATTCTTCAAATCGTCTTTACTAATCCTTTTAAAGGAGGAGTCTTTATTTCCTTTTTTCTTTTTCTACATCCTTCTAATTTTTCTTGAAATGAAAGATGGCTCATCTTCATCTTCACTTGAATCTTAATAAGATTCACTGGCATCATCATTCTTGATTTCTTCAATCTTTAATGCTTTTGAAGACGTCCTTCTACTTTTCTACATCTTCTGATTCTTCTAACCAGCCTTCAATGCAACAGATTTATCCCTTCTAGGTTTATCTTCTACATCAAGCTCTACTTCATGAATTTTCAAAGAACCAAGCAATTCATCCAGTTTTAGCTTGCTTAAATCCTTGGCCTTTTGTATTGTTGTTACTTTGGGTCTCCATCTTTTTGGAAGACTTCTAAGAATCTTTCTGACCTGGTCTTAACTATTGTCAATTCTCCTCAAAGCTTTAAGTCCATTAAAAATTGTTTGGAATCGTCTAAACATTTGATCAATAGACTCACCATCTTTTATTTTAAACAGCTCATATTGATGAACAAGAATACCAATCTTAGATTTGTTCACCTGGTTTGTGCCTTCATGTGCAATGGCTAATATGTCCCACATTTCCTTTATAGATTCGCATCCGTGAACCTTATCATATTCACTTCTGCTTAGAGTAAAAATTAAAAAAAACTTGGCTTTTGAGTTTAATTAAACACGAGTTTTCTGATCGGCTGACCATTGTTCATGAGAGATGCTTTTCCCTTCGTAGTCTGTTGGAACATATAGATCATTTTCAATAATATCCCAAAGGTCAATGTGAGTAGATTTTATGAAGAGCCGCATCCTGTCCTTCCAATAATGATAGTCTTCACCATTGAATGCAGGAGGTCTTAAGATGGAGGCACCTTTATCTACAAAAACATGTAATTTAGCCATGAATCTTTGTCCTCACTTTGTAACAATGTTTCTGGGAAACTTGAGCTTTGATACCAACTGAAGTAAATCACTTGTTAATATAGAAATCTAGTAAAATACACAAGAAGGGGTTTGAATTGTGTAAAATCGTCTAAAATAGTTATCTTTAAAAACTTCTTGATTTTCTTGGAAACTTAGTCAATTGCAAAACAACGAACTTAATTTGTTAGAGTAATACAATAGCGGAAATAATATCTTTTTCTTCTAACTATAGAAATTAAAGAGATAAGGGTTAGAGAATATGACTTCGCGGTTTATACTGGTTCACCTTTAACCTTTGGGCTACGTTCAGTCTTCAGAGTTTATCTAAGATTTCACTATCTCTTCAACTTTACAAGTATTATTTCTTCTCTCTCAGAGCCTCTTTATGTCTCTTTCATAAAGTATTCTTTATCTGCTATCTTAGCCTCTTCAGGCTCTAGTCTTCCTTTCACTAGAATAGATATTGTTTGAGCTTTTCTAGACTCACGCTATAGGTGTTCTTGATTTCTATCTTTCCTTTTTACACTCAGGATATTTTTGTATAGTAAATGATTCGTAAAAGTTATTTTGTCTACGACTACACTGATATTTATAATTTAATTCGTCAATGGTCTTCTTTAAAAAAATTGCTTGTAGAACCTTTTGAGATCTGTTGTTAGTTTAGTCCTGTAACCACCTCTAACTAACTAACTGCCATTGTAGATTATATCATCTTGATTTGATTTGTATGCTTCGTCTTATATCTTCGCATTGTCTTATATCTGCGCATCGTCTTATGACTTTTTATTGTCTTATGACTTTGCATCGTCTTATGACTTTGTATTGTCTTATGTCTGTGCATTGTCTTATGTCTCTACATCGTCTTATGTCTGTGCATCTTCTTATGTGATTTCGCATCATCTTATGACTACGCATCGTCTTATGTCTATGCATCGTCTTATAACTGTGTATCATCTTATGCATCAGTGCACTTAATAAAACACATCAAAACAATTCACATACACTTGCCACATGTCTAACGTTTATAAACTAAATCCAATTTCTATCCTAACTAAGACGGTTGGGCATACCAGAAGTTATTCCATCGAAGAATGGGTTTGGGTGGGAACAGTATGGCGAGATTTAGGGTTAGAAGAACAAGACTACAGGGGGGTTTTTAGTAGGTGGTATAAGGCTTTGAGAGGGTTGTGTACTAGGAGAAGAAGACGGTGGAGAATAAGAAGAAGACACCATTGAGGATGGGCTAAAACTACACCGATCATCGTCGTAGTATGGAACGCATAGCTATCACTCTCTCTCACATCGCTCTGTCTCCAATTTCTATTCTAACTTTCCCCCAATTTCTATTCTAATTATGACTTTATTCAATGGGATTTCCTTCTCCAAGTGCAGAACGTTGTAGGGCTCCATCCTAAGTTTATTCAGTGGATCAAAAAGTGTATAACCTCACCTTCCTACTCTATCCTAATCAGTGGATCTCCTACTAATTTTTTAGTGGGAAATCAGGCTTAAAACAAGGTAATCCTTTCTCTCTGTACCTGTTCATTATCTATATAGAGGTGCTTTCTCGATCCCTAACTGTAACAATAGCTGAAAATCCTACTTTTCAATTCTATTGGAGATGCAAATCTCTAAAACTCACCTATCTCTTATTTATTGATGATTTGTTATTATTCTGTCATGCTGACCCTTCTTCGCTGCATACCTTTTTTAAAAGGCTAAAAACTTTCTCAAACTATTCAGGTCCGAATATGAACCTTATCAAAATCAAATTCTTTTTATCTCCTGACATGGATCATTTGGCCATGTAGTTAGAAACTATTTCAGGTCTTAAAAGGGGTGATCTTCCTATCCGATATCTAGATGTTCCTCTTTTAACAGGTCGATTAACTAAGAGAGATTATATTCCCCTGTTGGACAAAATTGATTCCAAAGTTAACAAATAGACTAATAAGGCCTTCTCCTATGTTGGTAGAATTCAATTGGTACTCTCTGTCTTATGTACTTTTTAGGTCTACTGGGCTAGCCATTTCTTACTTCATGTCTCTATCATTAAAGAAATTGAGTCTAAACTTAGGAACTTTTTGTGGTCTAGCAAGGTTGGGTCAAATACTCATATAAAAGTCAAATGGAATGACTTATGTAGACCTAAAACAGAGGGGGGTCTGGGGATTAAACATTTGTCCACTTGGAACAATGTCTTGTTGGGTAAAAGAATTTGGGTTCTTTTCAATGATAAGGAAGTTTTATGGGTAAAATGGGTCCATACTATTATTCTTCGAAGGAATAACTTCTGGTGTGCCCAACCGTCTCATGGTAGTTCTTGGAGCTGGAGGAAATTATTCAGGTTAGGGATATTATTGGGAAGCATTTCTGATTTAAGATAGGCGATGGAATTTCTACTTTCTTATGGCAGGGTCCTTGGCACCCTAGAGGCATCCTCAAGGATCTCTCTATGCCTAAAACTATCAATGGCTCAAAACTTCCAGTGAATGCAAAAGTCGCTGATATTATTAGAGACAATATGTGGTGCTGGCAAGATGCCACAGTTGAAACCATTCGCATGCTCTGACCTTTACCATACCAACCCGATTGGTCTCAACAAGATTGATTGGAATGGATTGGAAGCCCCTCAAGAATTTACACCAATGCTTTAGCTTATTCCCTGATGAGACCACCTTTGTCGAAGGTACCTTGGTATCCATTAATGTGGCATAAGGGTTCTAACCCAAGGTATGCCTTTATTTTATGGTTGGCTATCCTTAATAAGCTGCAGACTAGGGATTAGGTCCTTTATACTTATATACTTAATTATTGCTCCCTGTGCTACTTGGATAATGAGTCTACCAATCACCTCTTCTTTGAATGTTCCTTCTCCAAATTAGTGTGGCCACTTTCAGATAAACATTCCACACATGCAAAACCTTCAATCCATCCTACTTTAGTTTAACCACCCTCAACGCCATAGATACATTGACCTTAACCTTTTTAACATCCTTCTTTCTGTTACTGTTTACATCTTATGGTCTGAAAGAAACATTATAACCTTCCAAAATGCTACCATGGAAGTGGGCAAGTTACTAAAGTGATCTTCCTAGTAATGTAGCAAGTCAGCTCAAACACTGTGAGAAGGTGAATAGAAGGTTTTGTTTTGTTTTCTTGTTACTTATTACTTCTAAGTTATTTTGCAGGTCTGAAAGTTAGATTGGAAAGCATAATTTAGCTCACTCATCGGCAATATTCCTCCAAGTTTCAGGCATGGCTTTCACTACTAACCAGGAAATGAATGGCTGCCCTCCCTCTGTTCCTAGTTATTAAAGGAGAGGATCAGTTTTTGTTGGTTGCTTGAGTCTTTTGTAGTCATTGTTGTATTACCGACTAGATGATCATTGATATGATTTGGTGTAAGTAGTGGTTTAGATTGCTCTTGTATTCATTTTGTTGAGGAACAGGTAGGGTTCCTAATGCTTTCTTAGTAGCTCCTTCAGGATAGGTAACTAATTGCCATCTTTCGTACACTTTTGGTGTACATAAATTTTTTAATTTATATCATTACTGATTTACCAAAAAGAAAAAGAAACACAATTAGAATAGAAATTAGATTTAGTTTATAAGCATTAGATATGTGGCAAGTGACATATGTCACTTGTCAAACAATGCCTTAGCTCCACTAAGTTATAAAACCCCTTTAAAAATGTTTCTCCTCATTAAAAGTCCAATTGTTATGGTTTTTTTGGCTCTTTGCATCTTCCTCTTCGTGACTCTCTTCTCTAACCTTCATTATTTTTGTTTCTTCAATCTCCACCACCTCAACTTTGAAGATTACACTTTCCTTCATTTGCTTCTAGCATAATTGCTATCTTCTTCCTCATTGCCACAAGAAAACTCATCCTTTACTTCCTTTATAAGATGAAGAATGTAGGATGCTTGGGAGTTAGGGTTGAGTGAGATTTTGAAGAGTTTGGAGCTATACCAAGTAAGTTATACTTTAAATGTCATAGGTATGGTTAAATTAATATGACTTGGTTATGCAATGTTTACGCATGTGTCATGGGTAATGAAAAAACATGCTTTGTTTGTGAGTGATTTATTGAGTTGAATTGGGTAGAGGATGATCTTTGTACAAATATGTTAGGTGTAAAGATCTGGAAAAACTTGAAGATGATGGATTGGAAAATGTTCACTACATACGCTTCAGTGTTTTAGCCCTAACTTCTTCTAGAGTTGTTCAATTAAGATGATTTTTTATTTATATTAAACTAGAGATGAATGAATACAATTTTCATGAGTATGAATTCTGTCTCAAAGAGTTTTAAAAGTATCTTGAATTTGAGTTTTGGATTATATCTCCCTTTCTGAACAGCATGTATTAAATTGTGAATAACTTCAAATTAACCGAGACAAATTGTATGAAATTAGGTTCTTTAGAAACTTAAGACATATATGAACAATTTTTTTAGAAGAAGTTATTGCCAAAAAACCAAATTTTCTAGGTCATAATAGTCATACAAAACGGATATGAAAAATCAAGTTGGAAAAGCTAGAAAAGGAGTTCTGTTTATTGCATTCTGCGAAAGTTTGCCGCGACCAACTCTTTGGTTCTCCTTGGCTAACTTATAGGATTTCCTCTCGAGAAAATTTCAACTCAGCCAACTCTTTGGTTCACCACGGCAACTTATAGGATTTCCTTTTGGGAAAAGTTTGTCACAGCCAACTCCTGGTATCGCCGCTACCAACTTTCCTAAATAGCTTAAACATGCTTTAGTATTTTGATGATATCTTGATATTTAGTTATCCAATTGGGATAATTTTTTATTTGGAGTAAACTAGAGACATAGGAATACAAATTATCTGAAGAAACAAAATTCTGAAACGGATTGTAAGAATTTCAATTTCTGGGTAGAAGTTGAGTATAGAGCACTGTCTCAAAATAAGAACAGTCCGAAAATGTTTGGAGTATAAATTTTGGAGTAATGAACCTAATGGAATGATATTGGTGTCAAAAGAAACATAAGACATAGATGAACACTTTCTAGAAGAGTATGGGACCAAATTACATCATTTTCACTTTTCTGATTGAATGTGAATAGTTGACTCGAAAGTGTGACTTAAAAAAATCTGAAGTGAGTCAATGAGAAAGGAATAGAGATTTTAATAGTTTTAGTGAGGCATAAACCTAAGTATAAATTGTACTTAAATGAGTTTTGATATGAGAATGACTTTGTGATGAAATTGATGGATAACTACTCGGGATTGTCATGAACGTGCATTGTACATATTTCATTTTATACAAGCGCATTATTAAACACTTATGATTGTACAAATTGTGATATATGTGTATGGTGTTTGATATAGAGGACCAACTGGAACGTCAACCTCCAAAATTTTCCAGAACTTCTAGGCATTAGCTTCGAGAGCAACTTGTAAGTAACCTAGATGGTCTCACTTAATTGCTTGTTTGTTTAATTTCTGTTTAAAAAGATTGAATGAATGCGGCTTAATTGTTGATTCCGGACGGAAGGTCCGATGACTGTGAAATGTGGATGAGATATTAAAGTGCCACTTGTACTTGAATGTGAAGAAATAAATGCTACTCTAAAATTTTGGTTGAATGTTGGACTAAGTTCCAAAGATGATTGTGTTTTGACAGTGAATATGACTGATTAAAAAAATGATTAAATGAATATGTGAGATGCAATTCATTTTATGAATGCATGAAACATAAAGGCAGCTGTGACCGAAGTCGCCAATGAAAGAGCTTAAAGCTTAGAACGTGATAAGAGCATTTGGCTCAGTTGTGCATGTACTCGATATCCACTAAGGGATATGGGACATTAATTGATACAGCTCGGTATCCACAAAGGGATATGAGCTAGTAAAAAGGCACTTAATCACAATAAAGTAATAAATGAAATTGAGTCATGTACATTGCATTTATATTTAATATGTGTATTTTACATGAATGAAATGACCATTATGATTGTCCAGAAAGTAAAAGGTGTTGTTTTATGAATATGTGGAGATGTGAAAAATGTGTTACATTTATTGATGTGATTCATAAATTGAGTGAACCATCGATGATGGTTACCTCATTAAGTTTGCAAAACCCACCTAAAATTTGCAAATATTTTTTAGAGCTCAGAAGAATACCCTGTTAGGAAAACGGGAGTATACCTATTGCCTGGAAGCGAGAGATAGAGGTCAGGATCAGTTGGTGTCTGCATAATTATTTTCATTAATTCTTTTTTATATGAAAGAATGTATTCTGATATTTTTTATCGTGTTTATTGATCAAATCTATTTTGTAATAGCTTTCCAAAATGGAAAGGGGTTGTAAATGAAATTGAATTTGAGTGCAATTATTATATATGTGATTAAAAAATTTTATGATCGAAACAAACCCAAATTGATTATTGATTTTCTGCAAAAGTGTGCATTGTTTTAAAAAGAAAAGAAAAAGATTTGAATGACTAAGTGCTCTAGCATGCCACCCTCATGGGGCTCAGACTCGGATATCACTCATGATGTCAGGTACATGTCTTGCGGGAGTGGGGTGCTACAGAAAAGGCAAAAAACTTTGATTCTTGGTCAAGGTTCTGAAAGTGCAAAAGAACAACAACAACAGTCTACCTAAGCAATTGTCTCTATCCCTCAGACTCCATCAGAACAACCGTCTGGAGAGACAGAGATAAAAAGGAAGTTAGTATTTGAGCAGAAGAAGTCTCAACAACAACTCT
>JAOSBN010108056.1:0-10944 GCA_027563595.1 Erythroxylum suave
AAGACACACTCCAATTCAATTTTCAAGCACTAAAATCATATTTTTCATAACAATTTCATTTATTAGCAAATATACCGAGAAATGTCATGAATGCATGTACAATCATTACAAGTGCAAAATTCACTATTCACGTGCATTTATGAATGCATGAACATAGTCAAACAATTTTAAACACCCCAAGCCTATTCCAAATTACTATCTTACCCTTCCCATCGGTGATGGGATGTTACACTTATTCCCTATTTTTTAAAAGAAGGAGGTATGAGATTCCGGGACTTTAAGGATAGCGAGTTATTGCCTCCTAGGTACTTTGATTTTAACTAGTTAGAAAATCTAGGACTAAGGCATAACATTGAAATTTTGGCTGTAAATATTGGTTGGGGTCGTTTAATTCATTGTGATGTATTGACATACCCCATGATGATTATAGAATTTTTCACTACTGTGCACTACAATACTAAAATGGACACATTCTGGTTTAGAATAGGTGGCCAAGCATATAGGCTTGATTATACTGTCATTCGTACACGCTTTGAATTGTCTAACACCAAAGGTTTGGATGACCATGATGATTTTTATATGGATGATTATTGGAAGATCCTTACGAGTGAAAAAACTTTTGACTCTAGGAATGCACCCAACACTTTGATTTGTAGCATTGAGCACTTACTTCTTCATAAGTTTATGTGCCTAATTGTTTTAAACAAAACTAAAAACAACAAGTTTTCGATTAAGGAACTTTTCTTTCTTTGGTGCATGGATTGTAAAATTAAAGTGAATACCCCTTATCACATTTTTCAATCTATTGTGGGTTTGCATTACTAAGAAAAGCTCATATTTTGGTATGACTTACATTGTTACTTCTTTGGCTTTGCATTACAATCTTGATGTGGATAGTATGCGCACAGCTAGACCTAATATGTTTGATGTATCTTATTTGAGACGCTCTAAAATTTTGGAGCCCTATTTTATGGAGCTTTGAAATCCTTAGACGCGCACTGCTGTTGAGAATAGGAAGGGTAAGGATGCAACCACTTCTTAACCATAATGTAACCACTTCTCAACCATCCTCCTCTTAGGCACCCCTAAAGTCCCAAGAACAAGCAATTGAAGATAAAGTAATCATAGCTGCAGATATTGATAAGTTTCTGTAAACCCTCAACCAAATGTATGAAAACCATCAATAAATGACAATGTAAATTAATGAGCTCGGCACCCAAATGAGACAACTGTGTAAAGAGCAGCAGTACATCAAAAAGAAATTCCTCAAGTTCATTTGGATGAAAAACATTGAAGTTCCTTCCCCTATGCCTTCGCCACCATGATCTCCATTAAGCTTTCTTACCCTTTACTTTTTACGTTGTTTTATTTACTCTATTAGTTTTTTTACTTGCTTGTTTGTTTGATATTGTGTTTTGTGTTTTAGTTTCCTTTTATGGCTACCTTGACACATTCAGGACAATGTATTGTCCAAGTGTGGGGAGTTGACATTTGCTTTGTCAATTGCATTATTTTAGTTTGTCTTAGTCACTGTCTGCATTTTTAATTAGGATGCATGTTTTAGGCATATTACGTTGTTGTTTTACGCTATTTTGTGTTAGTAATGGAATCAAACTTGAATCATTTTGATTTGTTTTGCCATGAGATTCTATCATGCTAGTTGGAATGAGATTGAATGCATGTTTGAACTCGGATTAGGCTATTTGAGTAGAGAGTGAACCATGTTGAGTGATGTGAAGTAGTTGGTTACATAAGCTTTCTCATAATTTGACATTTAAACAATGAGGAAGTGTAGAGGTGCATAATGAATTTTCATTTATGTGGCTACGGTGGTTGAAATAGAACAGTTTCGCGAATGGTTTGAGGGATACGATAAGATAAAGATCAAGCTTTAAAATAAGGTACTAATTAAATTTATGTTTTATTATAATTTTTTTTGATCGTTTTATAGAATTAAATAGATCTTGGGTTTCAAGAAATCAAAAGTCACGAGAAAGTTTTGTGATTATTCCACTGCAGTCGAGATTAGATCTCGACCCGATTTTCCAATAGTGGTATCAGAGCGAGATTTTAATTCTGTAATTTGACTAAAAATTTATCATTACTATTAATCATATAATTTTGGAATTGAATGAGAATATGAACAGTTCATATTCTGAACCAGAATTGTTCTGATTGTTGTTGTGAGTTTATGAGAGGTTAAGAACCGCATCTCATTATCTTTCTTCCAGAAATTGGCTTATGGAAATACTAATTACGTGTTTCTTTTGATTGTATGCTTCTGAACATTAAATAAGCACACCTATGATTTTTTGTTCTTGGAACAAATGAGGCATATAGATGCCTAACAATTGAGAATCACGATTGTTTGTGTTCTACAAAAACTCGTTTTTAAAGACACAAGAAACACAAAGGCACGTCCCATGTTTCTCCTAATTTTTCCTATTTATTTGTAATGTGAGTTTTGGATATTGAAACCTAGAAAATCGATGAACCCTAGAATTATTCTAGAGTTCTTAATGCATTTTCGAGTATTGTTTCTTCTAGTTGCGATTTTTTGTTGTTGTTTTCATGTATGTGTTTTCTAGTTGGATTATGAATCTATTAAAATAAAGGTTATTGTTCAATACCTAAGGAAGCATGGCAGTCACCACTTAAGAAATCGATAACACCCCATCAAATGGTGACTCTGGCATCGCCAACACCCATCAGAGGTGACAAGTCGACGGGCATTAATCGCCCATCGAAGGTGACCCACGAGTGACAAAAAATCCAATGAAGCCACAGTAGAGACGAGGTGGCGATGATTTAGCAGTGTGGATAGTCCGAAGGAGCAGGGTTTAGTGGTGAGTGACATGGGTTGCAGTTTAATCAATGTTTTAAAAACCAGACCGGATATCAAACCGGTCGAAGGAAAGGTTTAAGGTTTAGAGGTTCAACCGGTAGTGAACCATTATAAAATCGATATATAATAAATAAGAAGTAAAACTTATAAGAATAAACAAAAATATAATATTTTATTGAATTAAAAATATAATAATATCTATTAAAATATTTTTTAAAAAGTTCCAAATATTTTAGAAGTTTGTAAAGAAAAAAGTTAGGATTTTTTATTTTTTAAAAATAAAAATTTTAGACATTTATTCTTTTCCATCAAATAAAATTATTTTTAGTGTTCCACTTTTGATGCAAAAGCATGTTCCAGACTGGATTTAAGTTTGTGTCCTCTTTTCCATTCCACAAATATATGACCGGATCTTTTCCCTATGTTTCTTCTTTTCCTAATACTATATTAGTTAAAAAGACAGCACTCGAGCTCAGAATCTGTAGTTTCTTCTTTTACTAACTAATACTACCAAAGTCTACGGTCTTTGTTTTGATAGATTCAATCTATATTCTTCAAAATCGTATAGTGGGTCAGGTTTTATGGGGTTTCTTGGGGATCGTTTGCAATAAATGTTAATGTTTCCTATTATTACTTAACACCCTTGGCATTATATGGAAATAACAGGGGTGCCTCCATTGGAAAACTTGCCAAGATCTTCATGAGAGACATTAAAACTTATTTCCTCTTTGATTTTCTTGGTAATTGTGTCTAAAGACATTAGCTTTGTTCATTTAGATCCCAGGTAATGAGAAGTAGCTGTGAGTGTCGAAAGGCATAGAGATCTCAAATGTCAAGAAAAAGAAACTGACAAACTTTTGGGTGGCAATTTGTCTCGTCAGAGTTTTATAACAATGTTAAAGAAAAGTCAATCCGCTTTAGGTAACACAATATTAAATCAATTAAAGAAGTTTATTTTAAACAATCTTCAACTCTGCCAACACTGGAGAAGGGTGCCGAAACAATTTGTTGGATGCTATTATCGGAGACCTTCCAGGATAGTGTATGAGATGCATTTGTCACTTCCAGTTTGTTAAAATTTGATGCTTGCAATGTCAGCTGCAGTGAGTATGCATCCCATGATGCTTAACCTGACACCTTGGGCTCATCCAGGACCAGTAAACAAGACCCAAATCTCCATTGCACATCACAGTCTCTTCATTGAGGCCAATATTTTAATGGCTGTAACTAATAACGTTGTTCTCGACGTTGTGCCTATATATACTCATATAAAGGTGTAGGGGTGTTGTTGAAAAAGATTTCGGCGATGGAGACGGGCTCGATTTCTATATCTATGGAGGTAGTGA
Source organism: Erythroxylum suave (assembly GCA_027563595.1). Classification (NCBI taxonomy): domain Eukaryota; kingdom Viridiplantae; phylum Streptophyta; class Magnoliopsida; order Malpighiales; family Erythroxylaceae; genus Erythroxylum; species Erythroxylum suave. The sequence goes on from JAOSBN010108056.1 coordinate 4,192, forward strand.
GAGATGGTGAAGAGAAAATGGTGAAGAGAAAGCGGTGAAGAAGAGGAGAAGTAACATTTGTACAGTGATAAACCGGTTAGGTTGGTTCGACAAAAAACTGGCGGGTTCATTGATAAACTGGCCGGTTTTAATACATAAAGGTTATTTGGTGAAACTGAATCGGACCACTAACCGGTTCAAACTTTTTCAGGCCAGACCGGTTTGATTTTTAAATCCTTGGGTTTAACATACGAGGGCGGTTGCAAACAGTTGCAGACATCGTGGGTGGGAGTTGGAGAAGATGCTGGATGCTTTTAGAGAATTCCACACGTGCTTACATTCTCCAGAAGCGTCTGTGGCAAGAACAACCTTCTTTGACCACTCTGCATTCATCATCTGGCGCGTGACACCCTACTAACGTGTTTTAAATGTTTTAAACCTTTAATCTCTAATTTTATTAATTTAATAGAGATTAAATTAGTTTATATGACTATCAAAATTTGAAAAAGAGTTTTTCTAATTTTGAAAATTGATTTCAAGGGTTAATTTTATTAGGAATGCTTTCAAATTTAATTTAATTTTTCAAAGGGTTGGATTACTAAATTAAATTAAATTATCCATTAACTTCCAAAATTAAAGTAATTATTTTTTCAATATGATTAAGATTAATAATTATATTGATTCTTAATTAATTTATCAAAATAGTTTCTAAAATTAGAATTAATTATTTTCAATTAGATTGAAATTAATTAATTAGAAAAGTAGTTTCTAAAATAAGGATTAATTAGTTTCAATTAGATTGAAATTAATTAGATTCCTTAAAATTAGGAAAATTGTTTTCTTAAGTAATTGAGAAAAATGTTTCTTAATTAAGTTTATTTATTTCAACTTGATTGGGATAAATTAAATTTATGATTTTATTTGCTTAGAGATTTATTATTTAATTTATTTAGAAATTGTTTCTTTATTTATGAATAATAAGTTTCTTGATTTTTAGAAAAGTATTATCTTGATTAAAATTTGAAAAATGTTTTCATTTATTTATCAAGAAAAGGAGCTTTCTTTAATAATTTTGAAAATAGTTTTCTAATTTATTAAAGAAAGTTTTCTAATTTATTAAGAAATCAATCTCTAAATATATAAAGGAATTTCTTAATTAAATTTAAAATTGTTTTATTTAATTTTTAAAGTAATTTCCTATTAATATTGGAAAATAGTTTTCTAATTAAGGAAAGTAATTTCTAAAGATATTAGAAATAGTAATTGCTAATTATATAAAAAATAGCTTCTAATTGGATTAGAATCTGTTACTTGTATAATTTTGAAAAAGAAGTTTTTCTAAATTATAATAAGTAAGAAGAATAATTTATTGAAAATTGTTTTCAATTAAATTTTGTTAAAACGAGTCAAGATAAACTGGAAATAGTTTCCAATTGGATTTGAAAATTATTTTCAAATCAAATTAAATTTTGTTTGGAATAGGAATTTAATTTATTTAGGAATCAATGGTTTTAATCCATTTTAATTTTTTTAAGGACTTGGAAATTTTATGATAGATTATGAAGATCAATAACTATAATCAAACAAAGCTTGATATTTTATGCATATAATTTGATTATGAGTACATAAATTGCATACTTTATTTATATGTTGGATGCATGATAAATTGTATGTTTTATATGTGTGATATTTTACGTGCAATTTGTATTTGATGAGATAAATGAAGTTAAATCCCTCATTAAAATATTAAGTACATATTAAGAACGTGATTGTTGCCTTCCATTATTATAAGAATAAACCATAATTTTGTTTATTATAGGCTAGTTGAGCAAACTCAAGGTCGCTTTAACCCGAACATGTTTAGTCTTATGATAATAGGTTCTACTTAACTAAATTTGTGTGATTTAGATAAGCAAACTCATGATCATATGAATTTAGAGGCAAGGTTAGGAACAATATATAAGATATATTTTGGCAAGAGTTGTCACCTAACGGATCTAGGAGTCAAATGAAATATGATTGATAAAGTAGTTATCTACCTAATTTAAGTCTATTTAGTTTGGTGAGCAAACTCAAGGTCAACCATATTTGAATGGGATCCTAGCCCACTAGAGAGGTTAGAGTAATCTTTCCGAATATTAGTGAGGGCTATTATTTCGAATAAAATAGTGGGAGTAACCAAATGCATGATTAAAAACCTAATCTTATTTGGTAGTCATGGCATATAATTGATTACTTGCTTTTCTTACATTTATATTTTATTCTAAGTGGAATTTATTTTTTTTAGCATAGTTGATGCTACGTTAGTGAACTCAAGTTCTTGAACATAGGATATGTTTGAGAAGTGCTTTCAAAAGTTAGAAAGAAAATTATATGTCCATTATGTTATTATGTTATAATCCCTATTGAGGATTCGGTGACAAAGTTTTTGATATATGTCAAAGTAATATTGATGACAAAATATATTAAAATTTTGAGTTGACTAATGTCTCATAAACTTTAAATACAATATGTAAGACTTATGTCAACATCATGATAGCAAGATGCAAGAGGTTGCATTGAGAAATGCTAAAAGGCATGGTACCTTGATGAAATTGTTCCACTTAATTTAACCTACTAAAAACATAATTGTAGACTACAATTAAATGCTTAGCAACAATATGATAATAGTTATCAATAAAAGAAAATTATCGCATGATTTTTCTTACCTATGTGTGACATGATAAAGATCATATGTCTTTCTAATTCCTGTATATGAGTATTTGATGCTGAATTTAGATTCAACATTATTGTAATGTGCAATGCATGGTTAGAAATAAATTTTTAAGTAAAAGTGGTTGATCCAATTTTATACAAAGAATTTGTATGTGTTGGATCAAATGAGACTTATGCTTAACATTAGTGGCAAGAATTAAAAGTTAGATAATCAAGATTATCCTTTTATGCCATTTTGGTTAAATCAACATAACAAGAATCATAAAGTTACATACTAAGATATATGTATCCTCTTCATTATGAATTGTATGGAACTTGTGAAACTTGTAAAGTTGAAGAATAACCAAATCAACCTTTGATGAAATGATGGTATTGAATTGTTACATCTTATATATGTGATGTATTAGATGGAATAACAATTCATAAAAGGATAGTATTATATTTCATTATATTACTAATGACTTTATGTGATATAGTCATATGTATTAAATGAAATAATGTTTTTAAAATTTTGAAAAAGTTCAAACTGTTTAAATCTAAGTAGAGATTAAGCATTGAGAATGCTAAAGCACATCAATGAGATCCTTGTGGCAATTTTAAATTTTTGGTTATCTATAGGGAATGAGATTCTCTAGTAAGTACCTTCATAACGAAAATTCCATAAGGGTATGGATTTATGTAAGGAGTAACATACAATATGAGATATTGTAGGATGCAATTTTTTTTTCTAATAGTGATGCCTAGTATAATGACTTACCATCTATAGTTCCAATTGAATCAATTAGCAAGATTTCATATTAGATATGAAATCCTACGTCTTTGAAAGAATCAAAGTTAATGATTTAAGAATGTGATGCTTGGTTGAAGCATACATTATCCATTAAGTTTAGAACTAAATTTGATAATAAAAGGTTATGAGATATCCAAAAGATTGGATATAATCTTACAGATTTATTAAACAAGTTGTTTGTTTCAACGTATACTTACAGGAGAATGGTTCTCAAGATAAGTAATGGGAGTAAGACAAAATTTGAAAAGTTCAAATCTCATGACAATACATCTAATTGGAACTAGAGCCTTCAATGATACATTTGATGTATAGTTAAAAGGCTATGAGATATTGAAAGATTCACTTTCACAGTGAATTCAAAGAGTTTGCTTTGGAGATGATTATGAATTTATCACGTCTAAAAGAAGGTTAGAGGAAGTATAGCTGTCCTCTTCAGTGGGAGTATATGGAGACATATTGCTTACAGAGAACAACAATTCTAACTGTCAATTGTTGAACACATAATTGTCCAAGAACAACTCTTGTTGGATATGAAAAGGTAACAGCTTAATTCTGGGAATTAGATCTATAGAGGTAGATTGGACATTGTTAACTTATTCTAAGTCCAAGTGAATAGAAAGATGTTTAGTACTAGAGATATTAGATAGTTATGAAGTATTAAAGATATTCATTACTTTATGTGTGAGTTGATATTTGAGTTCAAGAAGATAAGGATATACTTTAGAAGTAAATCCTAATTAAGGTTTATTTACTGAGAACAATATCATTTAGGATTGCAAAGCAATGTATCAACTAGTTTCTAATTAAGCCATAATACAATTTTCATTTAATGGAAATGATTAATTGGATCAACAAGTTCTTTAGTGAACTCGATAGAGTTTCTTTGCATTGTTCAAGACAGTAATGTACTGTAGAACATTAGAGCCATTGGGCATGCATAAGGAGCTAATTTCTCATCAAAGATCCAAGAATGTGTTTGGGCAAATTTTCTTAATTATAATGATAATTAAGATGGGAGTTATAAAACTTAAGCAAGTGCTCACTATAGAGAATCTTATAGAATTCTCTCATTAAGCCAGTAGTAAAATAATTGTCATATGGTGATATGATATGAGATACTTAAATGATTGACTTAGTGCAAGTGGGAGACTGTTGGTTTATGCCGTACAGCCAATCGCTTTGGTTGTAGTTTAGTGACAAATTATTTAAAGGCACTATTTATCTTGTACATATTTAGATGTATATGATAAAGTCTATGGAATAATTGTACATTGCAAATGAAATTATAATTATGAGATTCATATTGCATTTATATGTTATTCCTAAATGTTCCTAGTCATTGTTTTATTAAGATTGGAGATTAATAGAACGTAAAAAGACTAGCATGCATTTGTTTTTCCTTATGAAGGAAGTAGTCGATCTCATAAGCTAAAGTATAGAGATACTTAAACAAACGTATGGGTGCTTGCTAGAGAACAAGTTCACTGAACAGACCCGATATAAAAAATCCATTTGGAACATTACTTGTATGTCTATGGAATTCTAATTATGATGATTGTATAAGTGATCCTTTGATTTGAGGTCAGCAAAGTTATCTTGCATGGGGTTTGCTATGTTTTGATACTACTTATGATATATCTAATCATGGGTTGTTTACTCGATAATCATTGGATGTGGCATGAACTATATGGAGGTAGTTGAATAATCAAGATAGGATTCATCACCTTATAGTAGTTAGGGAGAATCTTATGTTGTTCTCGATTAGTATTGATTCGGGAAATCCTTGGCCAACGTGGAATTAATTTTGTAAATAGTTTACAAATATCATTAATTGAATCAATATCTAATGGCGGAGAACTAATATGATTGGACTCAAAGTAGAGTAGACATTAATTCCATGCTCTATGTCTAATTGGAAAATTGGTTGATGAAAGGATTGAATTATTCGGAAAAATCATGCAAGGAAAAAGGTTAGTCAAAAGCACTTTGAAATTCCTAAATATTTGGGTGGTCATGATGCATTGCTAGACATCAATCTTGATCTATGATTATAATTTGTTTAATTGGAGAATTAAAGATAAATTAAAAGGAGTTTTAATTTATCTAATTCTAATTGTGAATTAGAATTAAAATTTATAATCACTGCCAACATATTCGGAAACCTAATGGGTATCACATATAAAATGAGTTGAAGAGAGCAAATTTAATTTAATTAAGTTGGACTTAATTGTAAAGTTTGAGAAACTTTATGATTAAATATGAGATATTTAATGAATAAGGATCAGTTTAAGATATTGAATATTATATGAGCAAACTTGGTATTTAATTAGAATTATTTGTAATTCTAATTAAATTTTTAATGAAATTAGAAATTAATTTCAATTGAATTACTAAAACGTCTAAACCTTATAATAAATCGGCTTAAGCTTTATGAAGCTAGCACTTCATGCTTAACTCTCTCTATAAGAGTTACAGAGTTCTCTCAACTCATTATATGGATACCATTAGAGGCTGGACATTTGTGTGGCTACGGTGGTTGAAACAGATCGATTTCAGGAACAGTTTGAGAAATACGACAAGATAAAGATCAAGCTTCAGAATAAGGTATAAATTAAATTTATCCTTTATTAAAATTTGTATTGATCATTTTATAGAATTAAATAGATCTTGGTTTTTGGGAAATCAAAAGTAACGAAAAAGTTTCGTGATTATTCTGTTGCGATTGGCATTAGATCTCGACCCGATTTTCTAACAAGTTTATGTCTTTTAAACAATTAAGTAAAAAAGGGGGCTTCTAGAAATTATATTAAAACACAATATTAAAAATAAAAAAATGAATTGATTTGAAATTCAATAAAATAGACTTCTAGTTAAAGAAATTTATTTCCACCTTGATTCATGCAATTGATCATTGATGCAAAAGTAACACTACAAAAAATTCAAAAAATCTACGATGTTTTTTTGATAAAATGTCGTGGATTGTGAACACTTTTGGTGATGTTTCAAAACGTTACAAAAAGTTTGAATTTTCCTCGACGTTTTATTTAAACATCGCCGATTTGTGAAACTTTTTGCGATGCTTTTTCAATAAAGCGTCTTGAAAGAGAAACAGCAACGTTGCTATCGGCTTCAGGAGCAACACGATGACATTTGGTTTAAAACCAAACGTCGTCATTTTCGTTTGGTTAAAATGTTGGCTACAGTCCTCCTCCCCACCCCCCCCACCCAACCTGCGCTCTGTCCTCCATCCATTGTCCGGTGCATGTCCT
>JAOSBN010108087.1:0-10940 GCA_027563595.1 Erythroxylum suave
CACACACACACACACATAAACACAACATTGTCCTCAATGGTGAAGTAAATGTAAGAAGGAAGATGCACATCAAATCTGAAAAATAGAAACAGAATCCAAAACATAGCAAAAGCAACAAAAACTGAAGTGAGAAAGAAGGGAAGAAGAAATCAAATCTAATTTATCTCTAATTGGTTGCCTCCCATTAAGTGCTTTTGGTTATAGTCGTTAGCTCAACATTGTGTGTGCATCATTCTCCATAGTTCGCCATGTCCATTGCCACTTTTTCCGTCAAAATGTCCTTGAAACCTTCGTAAAAAGCCTTCAATTGATGGCCATTAACTTTGAAGCTTTGGTTGCTACCTATATCACAAATCTCAACAACACCATGTGGAAATACATTAGTAACAATGAAAGGACCATGCCATCGAGAATGTAACTTACCAAGAAAGAGCTTGATACGCAATTGGAAGAGAAGAACTTTCTGACCCACCGAAAATTCCTTGCTTCCAACCATTCGGACATGATATGCTTTTGTCGTTTCCTTCGCAATTCGTGCATTCTTATATTCTTCATTCCGTAACTCCTCGAGTTCTTGAAGCTGTAATTTCTGATGAATTCCAGCATTGTCATAATCCAAGTTACACTATTTAATGGTCCAAGATACAGGATGTTCAAGCTCCATAGGAAGATGACAATTCTTTCCATAAACCATCCTAAAAGGCGACATGCATATAGGTGATTTATATGTAGTGCGATAAGCCCATAGTGTAACACCTAATCAAAGACTCCAATCTTTCCGATTACGTTGCACAGTCTTCTCAAGGATAGACTTGATTTTGTGGTTTGATAATTCTGCTTAACCACTCGTCTGCAGATGGTAGGCGGTTGAAGTTCGGTGGACGACGCGGAATTTTTGCATCAGGGCCTCAAAAGATCGGTTGTAGAAATGGGTTCCTTAGTCACTAATGATTTCTTTGGGAATTCCATACCTGTCAAAGATGTTAGATTTCACAAAATCGAGAACGACTTTAGCATCATTATTTTTTGTCGTTAACGCCTCGACCCACTTAGACACATAATGGATTGCAAGAAGGATGTATAAATTTTCGTTAGATAAAGGAAAAGGACCCATAAAATCAATGCCCCAAACATCAAAGACCTCACTGAATAACAAGAAGGTTTGTAGTATCTCATTCTTACGAGTAATATTTCCTACCTTTTGACATCGATCACATGTCTTGAAAAATTTGAATGCATCTTTAAACAATGAAGGCCAAAAGAATACATTATCAAGTACCTTGTGTGCTGTGCGATTGGCTCCAAAGTGGCCACTGCAAGAATAAGTGTGACAAAAAGTTAAAATAGAATGAAACTCATCTTGATACACACAACGCCTAATCACTTGATCTGAACAAATTTTCCACAAGTATGGATTATCCCAAAAGTAAAATCTAGAATCAGCGCAAAATTTATCGCGTTAGGCTTTTGTCATACCTGTGGGCAGCTCGTGGGCAACTATAAAATTAACCAAATCAATGTACCACGGCTGCAACGAGGAAGAAGTCAGCACAAACAACTTCTCAACAGGGAATTTGTCAAGAATAGATCCGACCTTGGCATCATTGTTGCGCAATCTACTTAAGTGGTCAGCAACAAGGTTCTCGGCACTTTTCTTATCCTTGATTTTGAGATCAAACTCTTGTAGAAGCAAAATCCAGTGGATAAGACTCGGTTTGGTCTCATTTTTCTGCATGAGGTACCTAAGGGCTACATGATCAGAAAAAACAATAACCTTAATACCTAATAAATATGACCCAAACTTTTCTAAAGAAAACACAACAGCAAATAGTTCTTTTTCAGTCGAGTGGTAATTGAGTTATGCATCATCGAGAGTACGAGAAGCGTAGGCAATGACGTGTAAAATTTGCCCCTCTAGCTATCCAAGGACTGCTCCCACAGCAAAGTCGGTTGCATTGCATATAATCTAGAAAAGAAGCTCCCAATTTGGTGGTCAGATGATTAGAGCAGATGTGAGGTTTTGTTTCAAAGTTTTGAATGCCCGTTTGCATGCATCATTGAAAATGAACTCTACATCCTTCGCCAAAAGCTTGTAATGGGGCGCAGCAATCTTTAAAAAATCCTTGATGAAGTGTCGATAAAATCCTGCATGACCAAGGAAAGAACGAACATCCCTCATGCATGAGGGGTAAGGCAAAGACAAAATAATATCAATTTTTGCTTTATCGAATTCTAAACCACATGAAGAAATCACATGCCCTAAAACAATTCCTTGTTCAACCATAAAATGACACTTCTCATAATTCAGAACAAGGTTAGTTTCCATACATCTTTTCAGCACTAAAGATATATTTTCAAGACAATGATCAAATGAATCACCATAAACAAAAATATCATCCATAAATACCTTGATAATTCGTTCAACATAATCTGAAAAGATACTCATCATACATCGCTGAAAAGTTGAAGGGGCGTTGCACAATTCGAAGGACATCCTTCTACATGCAAATGTGTCAAAGGGGCACGTGAAAGTAATCTTTTCTTGATCCTCGGGATTGATCACAATCTGATTGTATCCACTATAACCATCGAGGAAACAATAAAAAGACTTACCTGCCAGTCGCTCCAACATCTGGTCCATAAATGGCAAAGGAAAGTGATCTTTATACGTTGCCGTATTCAGCTTCCTATAATCCACACACATGTGCCATCCACATTGTACCCTTTGAGGTTCATCATCTTTGTTCTTCACCACAGTGGTCTCGGTCTTCTTCGGAACCATGTGGATAGGCGCCACCCTCCTACTTTCAGTGATTGGATAAATAGCACCTTCATCCAAAAGCTTAAGTAACTTAGTTTTTACCACCTCCATCATAGGCGGATTGAGGCGGTGCTGCATCTCCCTTGTTGGATTTGAATTTTCCTCCAATAGTATGTGATGCATACACATCGAAGGACTAATACCTTTTATGTTAGCCAACGTCCATTATGGACATCTTGTGTTCGCGAAGAACATTCAACAATCGTTCCTCCTTCACACTTGTTAGATTCTTTGCAACAATAACCGGTAAAGTATTGTTATCACCAAGAAACACATATTTAAGATTATCAGGCAAGGGTTTCAGCTCAAGCTTAGGTGCATGCATAACAGATGGTAAAAAGTTTCTTATGCGATAAGGGAAGATCGATAAAAGCCACGTCATAAGGAATGGGGGAAATTCCATGTAAAGCAGAAACAGAATCAATGACTTTCGGAAGAAAACACAATGCATACATATCATCATCATAATCACCACTATAAGCCACAGCATTCTCACTACCAAAATTGTACCACAGTTTCAAGTCTAGACCATTATTGAATTCTAACTCAACGTGATCATATACAAGCTCATAAATATCATCTAGAAAATTAATCGAGTAAACATGACCAACTGGATATCGGAGAGCATTATTAATATTGAATTTAACCACATCATCTCCTACACTCATGGAAAGCAGATCATGTTCACAGTTAATCTTGGTTCTAGCAGTCTTTAGAAAAGGTCTACCAAACAAAATAGGTGTACTCCTGTGTGAAGTGTCCATATCCATTTCAAGTACATAAAAGTCACAAGGAATTAACAAAGCACCTATTTTAACCAAGACATCCTCTACCAAATCAAGTGGATATATAAAGGAATGATCCACTAATTGTATAACCACACTCATCGCATGCAAAGGTTACAAACTTAAGGCATCATACACATGTTTAGGCATCACTAATGGATGCGCCTAAGTCACACAAAGCTCTCTCAAATGATGTGTTACCTATTATGCACGGAATGGAAAATGCACCTGGGTCTTTCTACTTGCCTGGGATATTCGGTTTCATCACAGTAGAAACAGCCTTACCCATGTTCACCGTCTCGTAACCTTTCAATCAATGGGCACGCTTGGTTGTGCAAAATTCTTTCAAGAACTTCTCGTACTTTGGGACTTGGCGAATTGCATCAATAAGTGGAATGTTGATCTCCACCTTCTTGAATAAATCGAAGATGTCCCTCTCTTTCTCCTTTTACTTAGCCTTCAAATTCCTAGCACTCAAAGGAAACGGAAGGATCAGCTGAAAATCAGAATTGACAAGTTTAGAATTGACCTTTGGCACCCTGTCAAAAGCTACGGTTTGGGTAGGAATCAGAGGAACTGAATCTGACTTGTTCCTAGAATTTTCAGTCAGATTTTGTCCATTATGTTGTGAAGAATTATGTTCTGTTCTGCCCTTGAAAGTTTCAGCTTCATTAGATCAGTAAGGGATGGAGAAGTTAGTCCTGATTTGGGGCTGGGACCCATGGCCATAGGCTGTTTAACATGGTTAGGGTGTGTCTTAATTTCCTCTTCCTCGTCCAAGGCAATCCCCTTCTTTTTCTACTCAAAGAGAGCCCTTCTGCTGTGAAGCTCAAGAGCTTGGATAGATTCCTTGGGATGCAAGGCTTGAGAGGGCAGTTTACCACTATTTTGCGCCTCGAGTTTACTCATCGAGGATGCGATTTGGCCCACTTGTTTCTCAAGATTTTGGATAATAGCATCTATTTTCTGCTAGAAAAATGAGAAGTTTTGTTGCATTGCAACAGTGTTAGTAGCCATATTTTTAACAAGTTCCTTCAAATCAGAAATTTCAGAATCAAAAGTAGAAAAAGACAGAACCGAATTCTGAGGATTTGTCCTTGAGGCATATGTCTGATTTTGCTGGAAACTAGGAGGCATTTGTGCTCTTGCTCCATTGTTCATCAGCTGCTGTGGGTTTCCATAACGTAAATTCAGATGATCGCACCACCCTGGATTGTACATCTATAAGAATGTATCATATTTGCGTTATGGATTTGCATTGAATCCACCACCAATCGTATGGGCATATTCTGTCGAGTTGTCCTCCATTTTTGAACATAAATAAGAAGTGTATCCACTAAGAGAACAAATGTCGCATGTCTTAACTTACTGAACACTACCACTCAACATGGCACGCATTAGCGAGGTTAGTTCATCAACTTTATTTTCTAATGAAACAGTACTTACCTTGTTGACACGTTTCATCTGGAATTACCCTCGTGTGCCAAACTGTTTAGAATTTGCTGCCATATTTATAATCAAGTAACGAGCAGCATCAGGCATCTTGTCTACCAAAGCCCCTCTACTCGCGACATCAATGATACTTCTATCTTGGGGTGTCAATCCCTTGTAAACGTATTGAATGAGAAGCTGATCGGGAATTTGGTGGTGCAGGCATTGTAGGCACAGCTTCTCGAACCTTTCCCAATACTTGGAGAACGTCTCACCATGCATCTGTCTTATACCACAAATTTTCTTCTAAATATTTGCAGATCGCAAAGTGGGAAAGTACTTCTCCAAGAACATGCACTTCAAATCATTCCATTGCGTTACCGAACCAGGGGGAATCGAAAACAACCATTCCTTGGCTAAACCTTTCAATGAGAAAGGGAAGGCTTTTAGTTTAACCAAATTCTCGTCCACCCCTTATGGTTTCATTCCATTGCATACCATGTGAAACTCCTTGGGGTGTGCATGTGGGTCTTCTCCTGCAAGACCGTTAAAACCAGGCAACAAATGTATAAAACCAGACTTAAGTTCAAAATTAGTATGCTCTACATTAATACACAAAGGCTGGTTGTCAAGGTTAGGAGCAGCAAGCTCCTTAAACGTTCTCTGTGGATTGATTGCCATATTTGCGAATGTTGTTTGTGAATGCTCTGGCTGCTGGAAAAGGTATGCAAAACTTGGAAGTTCTTCCTCCTTCACCTTGCGCAACATGCATGATTCAAGGAGGGGTGATCACGGAGGTATGCGATTGATGAAGAATGATTGCTCTTTGTAGAATTGCTCGATTAATTTGTCTGAAAGTTCTTGCTCAGAACTGCTAGACATGCAACCTACAAAACAAACACAAATAACCAAAAACAAGCTGAAAAATATATTAGCAAACCATTAGATAGATCCCCGGCAACGGCGCCAAAATTTAACAAGGTGTCGTTACCCTTGCAAATTAACCATACACGAATAACAAGTAATATGTAGGAGTAGGGATCGTTCCCTCAAAGATTTGATAATGGAATGCTAACTATCATCAAACTTGTTAACAAAATTTCTTTCACGAAAACCAACACAAAAACAGAAATAAAACAAAAATTCAATATCTAAAAATGCAATCTATAAGTATCAAATGCAAAATACTAACTAAACCAGAAAACAGAAACAGTTTACGAAAAACAGAAATCAAAAGATAATCTAACAAGAATAGAATCAGATTTGACGCAAACAAAAACCAACAAAATCAATTATACTGAACTCAAACCAATGCACAAAAATAAATGATTGGGGGGCGGGGGTTTGATCTTGACAATTCATAATTTAAAGAACACGAAATTAAACAAATGTTAAATCAAAATTTAGAAGAAAACATAATTGAAAGATTAGGATAAAAACAAAATTATGGAAACTTAAATTGCAAAGGATTTCACCAACGAAACCAATTAATTCATTCATCGAACTCAAGGGATTATTCACGCACTGTGTTACATAATCAAAGGATCACCAACTTAATGATTTTATGCTTCTTAACTACTAATAAAACAAATCTTTGCAAAACAATCATAGGATTTATAACTACTAATCCACCTATGTCGCGTATAAGCGTTACTATAGTTAGTTTAATGATCTTGCCTTGAAAAATTCAACAACTACTATCATCAGTTTAACACAAAGTTTACTACCATCAATTAATCAAATAGCATCCAAAAATCCCTTATAAATCTTAATTACAGATTTTAAGATTTACGAGTTCAATTCGGTCAGTAAAGTGCCAGAATTCAAACACATGATTGCAAATCACGAACACAAGAATCAATTAAGATTAAATCCTCTTGAATTAACATAAGTTTGAAGGGTATTACCCTTTACATTTGAAATACAAACTTAGCTACACATACCTAGTAAAACATTGTTACCACCGAATGGTCTAAGGTAATTGAGTTCCTTTTGAAAAGATTTAAAAAAGCAGGAGTGTGGCTGGGAAGTATGAAGAATGATCCAGAAGAAAGACACCTCCTTCTCAAAACCAATGTCATTTATATATATCTCCTTCTTATATATGATGATGTGGCTGACCTAATTAAGAGGCAAACTAGGAAACAAATTCCTCTTCCTCACATCAATTGACAGAGGTCGCAACAACTCTTCAGCCTCTGCCTAACCAACCATCCAAAGTGGTGTGGCTTCATGAGATGGACATCAAGTCATCTTTAAGTAACCAATGGAGTCATGCCATGTCATCCAAGTGCTTTGAAAATCTATTAAAGTTTTGTTAGCTTTGAACTGCGTTTTTGACAGTACACTAGGGTCAATTTTGACTATGTATAAAAATCAAATGGTGACGATTCAGAGCTCAAATTTTATCAATAGATTTTTCTTTGAGTTAGCTTCAATCTGAGACTTGAATCACTAAATTCCACCATCTGATTCAAAAGTTATCATTGAAACATCGTCAAAAGGTCATTCTAGATATCTAGAATCTGACGCAAACTTTAGGAATTTTTTTTCTCCTGAGTTCTAGCTTAGAAAAATCTGAAATTTGTCCCAGAAAATCCTTCAATGAGTCAAGAATTTAATTATGAAATTTCAGAATTTTTGTCCAAACCAATCTCGAGATAAAAAACCCACAATGACTAAAGGTCAAGTCTGTCAGAAACCCAAAAACAATGCAATTCGAGTCTATTTGTTTCATTTATGCATTTTACGATAACGAACCGAATAATGCTAAGACATGATAAACAAGCTATAGAGAAACATAAAATGAATGTAAATAACTTTGAATTAAGTCCTAAAGATATATGAAAATATGAGTGTATCAGTATTGCATGATTAAAGAAGCACAAATTGAATGTCAGTTTCTAGATATTATCGGGTAGTCAAGGAAATAGCTCATCTAGAGCATACTGTACGTTAACCTAGATGTTTTCTCACTTTTATTTCATTTGTTTATGTTTAAATTTTAGTTATTGAACTGTTATTGATATGATTGTGATAATTCCGGACATTGATGGTTCAAGGAGTTTGATATTCGGGATTCTATTGGAAGTGCTTTCTAAATGTATATGAATATGGAAAAAATGTACTCAACTTAATGTTGAATGCCGGAATCAGATCCGACGAATGTGATAAAAAACTGTGCACATTGAATGAAAGCATTGATAGCATATTATATGAACTAATGCATTTCATCATATTGATATACATGATCAGATAAAGGAGTTATGATCGGAGTGACTAGTATGAAAAAAGCTTAAAGCTCATAAATGTACACAAAGAGCCACAGGCTCAGTTGTTAATGAGCCCAGTATCTACAATGGTTATGGGACATAATATGAAATGAGTCCAGTATCCACAATGGATACAGGACAGTAAACAGGTGCTTGGTCACAACAAGTAAAAAGAAAATGGAGCCACATATGCATATACATTTATATATGTATGTTTACATGTATCATGTGAAAGATTGTGAAATATTATTGAATTGTGTTGGTATAGAGATTTGCAATATTTGTGCACATCTTGATGATATGAATGATTGAGACAAATCATCAGATTATTTTGAACTGAAAATATGAAATGTGTGAAGTTCATGATGTATTGTTGAGATGAGGTATATTGTGCATTTTGGTTTATATTTGGGATGTTTGTGCTCTGACATGAGTGAGCATATCAATGCTGGTTCACTCACTAAGTTCAAAAACTCATCAAAATTGCAACGCTAATTTTTAGGTACGTAGGAGAACTAGCTTCTAAGGCAAACTAATAGAAGTTTAGTACTGTCAATATTGGAAATATGAATGGCTCAAAGGTCTGGTCAGCTGATATTTGAGGAGTCTTGTAGATTGTGCTTATTTAGTTTCTCATTTCATGTGAAACATTTTGTAAAAGAGCAGTATACTCTTAGATATTTTTGGTAATGTAAATATATGTATTATAAAGTATAATGCTATAGTGTAAGTTATGCTTTGTGAATGAAATGGGGAAAAGTTGATCTTTTGAATGCTTGTGTTATGTGTGAAGCTATAATAAGTTAATGAAGTTGCTCTAACATGCTATTTTTATAGGGTATGTTCTTGAATGTCCTCTAGATGCTCGGGCATATGCTTTATGGTAGTGATGTGTTACAATGTAACTGATGCTGGGATTGTCATGTAAATTTATATCTAAAAGCAAGACAAGTTTGACACCTGTCATATGCACCACTTTGTTGTTGGTCTTGTTTTGCTTCTCGACTTCTCTGAACTTAGCGAAAGATAAGATACTATCTTCTTGCCAATTATGACACTTTTTATGCCCTTTTCTTCATTATTTTTTAGCACCTTTGAGCTAGAAATGAATTGTAATGTCTTTTTATAAAAAAATTTTTCCATCTTCTTTATCTTCCAAATGACTCCAGTGTCTCTTCTTTTGTACAAAGATTGAGAAAGTTACACTCAATTACATGTTTTTTTTCCCAAAATCATTAACTATAAGAGAATAAACTAAACATAGGAAAGCACTTTTATAAAACATGTTATAAAAGTGTCAGATATTAAGTAATTTAATTCCAAATAACATATAAATATAGACTTGTTATTTTAAATCTCACTTTTCCCATCATATTATTCACGCTCTCAACTTTACTTAAACGGGGATTTCAAATATGATAAACAATAATGTTATTATGACTAAATTCACAAATGAAGCAATCTAAAATATAATTGCTTAATATTGTTAATTTAAAACTGTTATTGACACTAAAAGAAAATAAGACAATCCACGACATTTTATTAATAAAACGATGGGAATTGTAAAAACTAAAGTTCAACTTTTCTGTGATGTTTTAAAAAAACTGCAATGTTTTGTTGAATAAAACATCGCAAAAGACGTTTGCCCTTTGTTTAATTAAACATTTTGATTTCTCACGCGTTTCTTATCTGGTTTCTTCACTCTCGAAGGTTCCACAGTTTCATCTCTCTTCTAAAGTTTTGCTATCTCCTCTGGCTTCCTCTTCTTCTCCACCATCTGCTTCTTTCCTTTGATATTGCTTCTAGTTTATAAAAATAGGCAATCTTTTTTCTGTGTGTGTATATCTTTCTTATGAGGATTCGCAAGAACGTAAGTCTCTCCTCGTTGGTGCTCTCGTCATATGCTCCCGAG
Organism: Erythroxylum suave; assembly: GCA_027563595.1. NCBI lineage: Eukaryota > Viridiplantae > Streptophyta > Magnoliopsida > Malpighiales > Erythroxylaceae > Erythroxylum > Erythroxylum suave. Next base: position 10,222 of record JAOSBN010108087.1, read on the forward strand.
TCCCAGGTGCTTCAGACACACATGTGCCAGCTTAACCAACCTCCATGGGATGTGATTTCCTTTTCCAGCGATGCTCACCCATCTTCTCTACCTCAGGTCAGTTGATTATTTTCACAGACCTCCCAAAACCCTCTTCACTGTTCTCTCCATTTTTCCTACTTCTGCCTGCGGTTTCGCATCTTGTGTCTAGGACTTTTGTGTGTGGAGCACTAGGGTGAGAAAAAAGCTGTTGCGTTAATATAAGGCCCAAATGGCAAAAGCAGGCTGGAATCTTTGGAAGTGTAAGAGCTACTACACCATTCGCCCCCCCTCTCTCTCTCTCGCTCTCGCTCTTGCCTATGGTACTTCCAACTTTTCTCTCTTTTCTTTTTCTGCCATTTTTCTGTGTTCTACAGATGTTTGATTGGATTTAATATCTTAGTTTACTTTTAATCTTTCAATGCACTTGTTATAATAAATTGGATGTGTAGGCTTTACCTAATCAACAGACTGTAGATTATCCCATCTTCAAGCTCGCTATTGTTGGCGATAGAGGCACGGGTATATTTTTCTATCTTCCTTCTTTCTCTTTGTTTCAAATTTCATGCCTTTATTATTTTTTGTTAATTAGGGCTTAGAGTTGTTGATTGCATAAGGATTAAGTGCCTATTTGGTTGAGCTTATATCAGTAGAGCTTTTGTCAGTAGAGCTTTTCTAAGAAAAGCTTTTTTAAAAAGTTA
>JAOSBN010108118.1:0-10939 GCA_027563595.1 Erythroxylum suave
AATTTAAAAAATTAAATTCAAATTAAATCAATAAATTATTATAATTATTTTAAATTATTAATTTAAGTCATATTTAATTAGTTCAAATTGAATTAAATTATCATAATGTTTAATTAGTCCACATCTAATATTTATATTTTAAATGTTACATTATTATTTTTAACCAAAATTCAAAAGGGAATTTTTTTGAAAACTAAAAAATTAAAAGAATTTTTTAAAAAATTTTAAAATTTAAGAGATTTTTCTAAAATTATTTAAACTATAAAAACGTGGATCTCTTTGACCTAATAATTTAAAATTATTAACTTCGAATTCTCTATTCAGATAATGTTTTGCCGTGTCTAGTCTGATCCCAAACCACGCACAATTGAAAGAAACCAACCAACCAACCAACCAACGTCGACGGTGGGTTGCATAAATGTGGGGATTTAACCATGGTAGTGGGGTCAGTGCATGGATGGTGCTTTCCGTCATGCGTGGCAGTGGAAGATTGGCGTGGGAACGTGCCTTTGATTTTATCTTCCGGTGTAATGTAGTTGATTACCCCTCAACGGTCAAATCGATTTAGTAAAAATTCACTGGATAATTATGCCTCTTGTTGTACCAATTGAACTCTTCTGATTAGGTTGTAAATGAGGTGAGTTTAATTAAATTTAATTAAAACTAATTCAACTCGTAAACTAAACCTCATTTAAAATTTATATTCAATTCATTATAAAAATTAAACTATAAATCCAACTTTTAATTTAAATAATTAATCTATTAAATTAATATATTAAAATAATAACCATAAATTTTTTATAAATTAAATAAAACAATATTAAAATATTTTTTACTTTTATTTATTTTATTTTTATTTATGCAATTATTTATTTGCTTATTTAATTATGATTATTTTTAAAGCAAGCGTAAAGTTGTGTATTTCTAAATATCCCAAACTCCGTATTTTAGTAAAATTTTTACAGATAAGTTGTATTATTATTATTATTATATTAAATAAATGTTAATTAAGTTAAGTAAATAAAATTAAAATTAATTATTAAACTCAAAACACGTTCAATATAAGGAGTGAAAAGGGTATGGGAATTTGGGCTTCTTTCATGATATCCATGGATCGATCTTAAAATCAGGTCCATCCAGGGTTTTGCTGCAGGCTATGGAGGAGGGCTAGTTTAAGAGAAAATGTGAAACGATATAAATTACTGTCCAGCATTTAAAGTTTCGTTAATTTTGTTAAGCCTAATTACAAAAAATTCAAACTTTAATTAATTTTATTTAAAAAGATGACAATTAAATTTTTAAATTTTTTATTTTTTCAATTCTAATTCGATGTTAATATTTTCGTTAATGTTGTTGATATGACTTATCACATAAGATAGAAATCATAAACACTTATACATGTCCAATGTAATTAAGTTTACCTAAACTATGTCGTTTTAGGATTCAAATTCCAAAATTAAACTCTATCGTGTCGGTATGAGACGACAACGACATTATATCATGTTAGTGCGCGACGACAACAATATAGTTTCTAACAATTTGAATGAAATCACAATTTGTCATCTTAGGTCCTCTTTTCTTTATGTGCGATAATGAATTGATTTAAGGTTTTCAATTCGAGTGATTTAGGCAGTGAGTTTGATTAAGAGATTTCAGTTTTCAAACGACATAGTTTAATTAAACTTAATTAAGTCTGATGTGTAAAAATGTTAAAGTTTCTGTCTCATGTAGCAAGTCATGTCGTAACGTTAACCGAAATACTAATGTCAAGTTATGATTAAAAAATTGAAAGTTTGAGTATTTAATTACCACTTTTTAAAATTCGGAATATGACTGTAAAATTGAGTAAAGTTTGAGATTTTTTCTAATTTAATTAAAATAATATTATTTTGATGATAAAATTGAATCTTTTTAAAGGGTTTTAAATTCATCTTTAAACTTGAATTTAACTTAAATTTATTCAATTTAAATTTACTTTATTAACTCCTCACTAAATGAAGCACGTCAATATTGCAAAAATCTAACTACAATCTGGGATAGATGTTTATCGATTCGTACAATTCTTCTACAATGTAAAACAATGCAAATAACAACTGACTGAAATAACCAACAACATGCACGGTATAGTAGTCAGTATGCTAAGGCTATATTTGGTTGAACATAAGATTTTTAATGGAATTGAATAATTTATAATGGAATGAAATTTAAATGTTAAATTATTTATTGTCTTATCTAACAAATGCTTATAACGCTTAATACCAACATGATGGGTGTAGTAGTTAAAAGGTAATTTTCTAAAAAAAATCACTTGTAAACGTTGCCTCTTTTGCTCCTATTTTTACCTATTAAGTTGATTCTATCAATAACCATCAAATGAGAGACAAAAGTGAGAAAGTGAGGAAAAGAATAGAAACATATAAGAGAATTTGAAGAGTTTGATTTTTGTACGGATATCAAACGACTAGGCATGTCAATGAGTCGGGCCGGGCCGGGTTAAGGGCGGTCATGGTGGCCGGCCCGTGGACTGCCCTATGGCCTTTTGGGTCACATACGGGCTGGGCCGGTTTTGCCATCCTTACAAACGACTTTATGGACCAACTTACGACTACTTTATATGTGAGAATTATATATATTTAAGATTCTACATAATCGTATAATGAAGTGAAAGTTTACATGTGGTATCAAAGAATCTGGTTATGAACTGTATGATTTTCCGTCACGTTTTCGGGTTCTAAAAATCTACATACTTTTCTATTTGGACAAATTTACAACGAATTTTTCAAGTACACGAGAAATGTCAGTGTTTTTCTCAGTGGTGTCACATCATCAAGGATGATGTGTAACCAATGTCATTGACAACAAACGTGTGTTCACTGTTTATGCTCGTCGCTGGGAATGTTAGAACGTCGAGGATGATGGTGAATTTAATGGGTCTGTGACATCATGCCTCGGTGATGATCTGGACGCTACCAGTGATGGTGGCATGTGTCGATGTTGGTGATGCCAGACGTTGTTGGTCGTGATGTTACAACGTTCGTGTCGTATGTTTAGTGTCTGCTTCCTTCATCGATGTAACATCCCGTTTCTATATTAAGGGTTAGAGCCCGAGAATTCCGTATATGAAAAATATTATTGAGATATTAGAAAATTGAATTTCATATTCATGCATAGTATTAGTCTAGACATACGTGAAATTGACTATTGCACACATCTCAATAATTCATTCATGCACTCGTTTGACATTTCTGGGTATAATTGACTTATAAATGTGATTAAAATGCAAATCGCGGATTATTTGTGTTGAAAATTTATTTGGAGAGTGTCATTATTATTTCAGGATTTTTAGTGAATTTTAGGAAATTTATAAAAATTTAGGGTATTTTTGAACTAGGAAAAATTATAAACTAATAGTCTAATAGCATTGTGACATGTGGCAGCACAAATAAGTGATAAATGGCTTACATGCATGGTGACGTGGTAGTGAAATAGCAATCCACGTCGGTCATGTTTTGGTTAGGGAAAGAATAATGAAGCTGTTGTTCAATACCGAAAATTCTCTTCCATGTTCTTCATCATCGAAAAGCTTGTTAACTAGGTTGCATGTGATTTTGAAGGTGAGTAAAAACAAGTAAATGCTGTATGGTTTTTCTGAGTTATACAATGAAATTAATATAGTGTTTAAATTAACATCAATTTTCATGTATTCGGTGAATGAAGGATGAACATATGGGTATGTTGTTTCTGCATAGTTGAGGGTTAAAATATCTTAAGATAGTACTAAAGTGAATTTTGAGCTTGAAAAATCAATGAAATCGTGTTTAAAAAGGGTGCAAAAATTCATGGTAGTGGATTAATATATATTCTTTGTTTTGTTTTGTGAAAGACGTTTATGGTTTGGTTTCCACTGTATATGCGTAGATATTGGGTTGTTTGTATAAATGAATTAAAAGGAGTTGAAAGATAAGGAAAAAAGATTAGGTGAAGTCGTGATATAGAGAGGATCTAAATATTAAGTGTTAATGAAAATGGGAAGATACAAAAGATAGAAAAAATGAAACCACACAAAGGGTATGGAAATTTGCGCGAATAGTATAAGAAATGAAACAAATGCAGAAACTCGAAATTGTGTGAATGAATATACGAATTTTTGATGTTTATATTGAATCTTGGATTTTTGATTTGTTTGAGTTGTGATGAGTTGAAATGGAAGTAGAAGAGTTGCTTTAAGTGTCATATGTGTTAATTGAATAAGATAGAAGTGAGAAAATTGAAAAACATGAAAGTGAAGAAACACATAAATGAAGAAGATACAGGAATATGTGATGTTTTTTGATATTTGGTGTTGAATTTTGGTTTTTGATCTGTTTTTGAATGTGTTCGATTGAATAGGATATGGAATGAAAATGGGGATTTAAGTTAGAAATTAAGGAATCAAGAAATGAAACGAAGAAGAGAATCACGGCTCTGTCGAAGCAAGAGGGGAGTCGTGATCGTGTAGCTTTAAAAATTAAGGGACTATTTTGAACATTCTTTGATCTTCTGTCCATACCTTTTTCTCCCAACCTCCAAATGACCTGGGATTTGAACCAACCGATTCAAAACACGTTTTTCTACATCTCCACCAAAAATTATAACCATCTAAAATCAATTGGGAGAGATTGAGTGATGAATTTTAGACGAAATTGATGAGGAGTCTAGAATTTCATAACTAGAGTATTTTCATTGAACATGCTTCGGTATTTTGACAATATATTGATCTATATGTATCTAAATGGAATGATTTTTCATTTTGACTAAACTAGAGACACTGGGCTACAAATTTTATAAAGAAATTGAATTTTAATTATATCTCTAAGAATTTCAATTTCTGGGTGGAAGTTGAGTACAGGGAACTGTTTCACTATAAGAATAGTACGAAACTGTTTGCATTATAACTTTTGGAATGCTGAACCGAATTGAATGATATTGGTGTCTTTAGAAACTTAAGAGATAGGAGAACAAATTCCTAGAAGAAAGTATGGCCAAATTATTTCATTTTCATGGTCAGATTGATCATAAATAGTAGACTTGAAGGTATGTTTTAGGAAAAATATGAATTGATGAAATGAGTTATGAATTTCAATTTTAAGGGTTTTATTGAGGTATAAACCATAAGTATAAATGATACTTATGTGAGTTTGAAAATATGAATATTTACATGACAAGAATAATAGAGCGATACCCGAGATTGTCATCGAGCATGCATTGTACATATTACACATACACATTTGTGCATAAAGGAATACTTATAATTGTGCAATTATTAATGTGTGTGCAATGTGTGTATTGTATAATTTTGATGTGTAGGATAAATGTCCACATTCAGAAATTTCTAGATCTTGGAATAAATTGCTAACCTAGAGTATACTGTGAGTCGACCTAGATGGTCTCATTTCATTGTTTGTTTTGATTTGAATAATCTTGAACGTGATTTGATTGTTGAATTCTGGACATTGAAAGTCCGAGACTTGTGATGCATGAATGCAATATTAAATTGCTACTTGTATATGAACATGAAGAACTAAGTGCTTGTAAATGTAATCTCTGAATGTCGGACCATGGTCCGAAGATCAATGTGAATATGATTGATTGAGAATATGAGAAAGCGAAGCATTCTAATACATGAATGCATGAAAGATAAAGACAATTGTGATTGGAGTCGTCGACATAAAGAGCTTAAAGCTCAGATTATGATAAAAGCTTCAGGCTCGGTTGTGAATGTACCCGACCACTAAGGGATATTGGACATCATCTAATATAGCTCGTTATCCATTAAGGGATATGGGCTAAATAAAAAGGTACTTGGTTACAATAAAAATAATAAATGAAAGTGAGTCTCATGTGCACTGCATATGCCTGATATGAATGATTATAATGGTTTGAATAATTTCTGAATGTGATATGTGTTGGATATAAAATGTAAAATGACTGATCAAGTGTATGTTATTCAACATGTTGAATTAAAGATATGAGGTGAACCGCATGATTCTATGAGCTGTATGTTTATGTGATTGAGTGAGCCATCAAGGATGGCCACTCATTGAGTTTGCAAAACTCACCCAAATTTTGCAATATTTTTTTCAGGCTCAAAAGAGTTATTTCATTAAGCAAACGGGAGTATAGACACAGCATTCAAGTAAGAGATACAGGTCGGGATTAGTTCTCGTTTGCATTTTTACTTTCTTATTTTTATATCAATTTGTGTATTTCGTTATTTCTGTACAATTTTTTGTATGTAATAACTTCTAAAATTGGAAATGTTTTGAATGAGAGTGATCAAAGTATAATAATAATTGTGATTTTGATGTTTATAAAATAATAATATGGGCCTGAATTTGATTATTGATTTTTGCATACGCGAGCAAATTTTTTTAAAATTTGTATTTAGTTTCGAGTGTTTGACAAATTGATTATTCTAGCATGCTACCCTCGCGGTGTACGCACTTGGATATCACTCAGATGTCAAGTACATGTCTTGCGAGAGTGGGGTGTTACACTCGATGTCCCTGGTTGTTTTTGATAATGATGAACAATTTGTGAACAATGTTAATAGTATTGAACAATAAAAGATAAATGAACGTGAATAGTGTAATTACACACACATGAACAATTATGTTAGTGTATGTGAAACAGTGTTAACGGTATTAAATAATAAAATATGAATAAACATGAACAGTGTAATTATACATGCTTGAACAATAATGTTAGTATACGTGAAACAATGTTAATAGTATCAAACAATAAAAGATGAATGAATGTGAACAGTGTAATTATGCATGCATGAACAATTATGTTAGTGTACATGAATTATAGAATTAATTATAATTATCAATAGTACAATATATGTATGATAACGTGAATAGTAAAAAAATGAGGATGAAGTATATGTATGTTAACTTGATTCTAGATTTTGACAGCATTACTGTTATCAAGATTAATAATAATTATGTACAATGTTTTGTATGCATGTACGTTAATAATAATGATTAGTAGTATGTTTATGAGGTGATAATTGAATATTTAATATTTTACGCACTTATCAAATTTAGAACAATATTATTTTATATTTGTGAATCACCAAAGTGATCAAATCTTTAGGATAATTAGTTCTAAATTGACTAGAATTTTTCAATCACTTACTCATAAAATTGATGTTATAAATGATGTTTATCTATGAGCAAATTGAAATTCATTATTATGAGAAATTTGTGAATTACCTAAAGGTTAATTGGTTGTTCTTATAATTAACGAATATGATTGTTTGGTAATGTAAATGTACTATTAGTTTTACCTTTTTATCCAAGGATATTAAATATTTCTAAGTAGTGTATACATCTTTACCTAATAATGTTAAACATTACTAACATTATTATGATTATTTTGTGCAGTGATGTATCACCCAAAAGAGAACATTAATGTACATTAATTGTTAACATAATATGTCATATAAACCTTTAAAATATGTTAGTTTATGATTTAAAGCATTAATGTTAGGTAGGTATTTATCGCATTTTCTGTCCCTATATCTTTACATTCACAAGCTTCGTTGGTACCAATATTTAATGGGCTAAATTTTTTTGACTGAAGTAAACAAGTCCAATTTCACCTTGGTGTATTGGATCTTGATTTGGCACTTCAAGTTGAAAAGCTTGCTGCTATTAGTGATACTAGCAGTAATGAAGAAAAGGCTCATTATAAATCTTGGGGAAAATCAAACAGACTGAGCTTGGTGTTTATGCGAATGAGTATAGCAAACAACATTAAGTCAGCTCTTCCCAAAACTGAAAGTGTTAAAGAATTTATGAGTTTTGTGGAAGAGCGCTCCTAAACAGCTGATAAATCTCTTGCTGGGACAGTAATAAGTACTTTGACCACCATGAAATTTGGTGGTTCTCGTACTATATATGAACACGTCATTGAAATGAAAAATATTGTAGCAAGACTTAAGTCTCTGGGAATGGAAGTGGATAAAAATTTCCTTGTACAGTTCATTTTAAACTCTTTATTGTCTTAATATGGTCCGTTCCAAATGAGCTATAATACCATTAAAAGACAAATGGAATATGCATAAATTGCACAGTATGTTGGCTCAAGAGGAAACAAGACTTAAGAATTAAGGAAATTATTCCATCTATTTTGTGAGATATCAAGGAGCTAGTAAAAAAGTGCATGAGAAACATGGAAAGGGGAAAGGACCACTGAAGACCAACGAGTCCTCTATTAAGATCCAAAAGAAGGCAAACAATAACAAATGTCATTTCTGTGAAAAATTTGGACACTTCCAAAAGGATTGTCCACGACATAAGGCTTAGTTCGAAAAGAAAGATAAGCTTAAGGCTTATGTATGTTTTGAATCAAATTAACTGAAGTTTCACGTAATACTTGGTAGATTGATTTTAGATGTATAACTCATGTTTCTAATACTATGCAGGGATTCTTTACTATCCAAACCACAAACCCAAATGAGAAGTTTGTTTTCATGGGAAATAGAGTAAAGGTTCTAGTGGAAGCAATCGGGACTGATCGTTTAATCCTAAATACTGGACATTAATTAGATTTATTTGAAACTCTTTCTGTACCTAGTAGTTCTAGGAATTTGATTTCTTTATCTAAACTTGACATTACTGGATATTTTTTTAAGTTTGGTAATGGATGTTTCAGGTTGTTTAAACATGTTGGTATGATTGGATCTGGTATACTTTGTGATGGTTTATATAAATTGAATCTTGATAATTTATATGCTGAAACTCTTATGACCTTGCATCATAAATTTAGTGAATGACTATTTTGCTTACTTGTGGTATCAGAGTTTGAGTCATATTTCCAAGGAAAGAATGGAAAGATTAGTAAAGAATAAAATTATTCCAGATTTGGATTTTACTGATCTCAATATTTGTGTGGATTGTATTAAAGGAAAGCTAATAAAACACACAAAGAAGGGTGCCACGAGAAGCACTCAGCTTTTTGAAATTATACTTACCGATATAAGTAGATCTTTTGATTTTAATTCTTTCAGTAAAGAAAAATACTTTATCACATTTATTGATGATTATTCACGTTACGAATATGTCTATTTACTGCATGAGAAATCTCAAGCAGTGAATGCCTTAGAAATTTTTATAACTAAAGTTGAAAGGCAACTAGACAGATTAATGAAAATTGTTAGGTCTGATAGAGGTAGTGAGTATTATGAAAGATATGATGAAACTAGACAACACCTTGGTCCATTTGCTAACTTTCTAGAAAAGCATGGTATATGTGCTCAATACATAATGTCGAGTATACCACAACAAAATGGTGTATTAGAAAGGCGTAATCTAACATTAATGGACATGGTTAGAAGTATGTTAAGTAATGCATCTTTACCCTTATCATTATGGATGTACACTTTAAAAACTGCCATGTATTTGTTAAATAGTGTTTCTAATAAGGCAGCTCCAAAGACACCTTTTGAACTGTGGACTGGTAGGTAACCTAGTTTAAGGCACCTACATGTTTTGATTTGCCAGGTAGAAATAAGGATTTATAATCCATAAGAAAAGAAACTGGATGCAAGAACAATAAGTGGATATTTCATTGGCTATCTAAAAAATCGAAAGGGTATAGATTTTATTATCCTAACCATAGTGCAAGAATTGATGAAACTGGAAATGTTAGGTTTACTGAGAATTATGAAATTAGTGGAAGTGACGTTTCGCGAAATGTGGAAATTAAGGAAGTTAGAATACAAGTCCCTTTGAATTGTGATCCCACTACTCAAATTGTTGTTCCTCAAATTGTTGCATCGCATAACAATCATGAAGAGCAACAAATACATTCTTCTGACATTCAACATGAACTTGCAATAGAAGAACCACAAGAAATAACATTAAAAAGATGTCAAAGAGAAAGGAGATCTGCTATTTCGAATGATTATGTGGTCTATCTACAAAATTTGGAAGATGACTTAGGAGTTAACGATAATCAAGTTTCATTTTCACAAGACATTAATAATGTTAATGCTAATAAATGGTTAGATATAATGAAAGATGAGCTTAAATCCATGGAACATAGTGATGTTTGGGACCTTGTAGAATTGCCTAAAGGGTGTAAGAGAGTTGGGTGTAAATGTTTTAAGACAAAGCGTGACTCTTATGGCAACCTTGAACGTTACAAGGCTAGACTTGTTACTAAGGCTTTTACTTAAAAACATAGAATTGACTATAAGGAAACGTTCTCACCAGTTTCTAAGAAAGATTCTCTTATAATTATAATGGCACTAATGGCTCATTATGATTTAGAGCTACATCAGATGGATGTGAAAAATTGCCTTTTTAAATAGGAATTTAGAGGAAAATGTATATATGGATCAAACAATGGGTTTTTCAGTTGAAAGGAAAGAACACATGGTGTGTAAACTGACAAAGTCAATATACAGACTCAAGCAAACTTCCCATCAATGGTATCTTAAGTTTAATGATAATATTATTTCCTTTGGTTTTAAAGAAAAAACTATTGATCGGTGTATATAACTAAAGGTCAGAGGAAGTAAGTTTATCTTTTTGATTCTGTATGTTGATGACATCTTACTCATAACTAATCATCTTGGTCTATTAAGAGAGTGTTGGGACCCGATCCGGGAACCGGACCCCCAACCGGAAAATGCGGAAAACGAAGCGAAAAATGAAATGAAAATTTCAGAAACGAAGATGAGGTTCGAATCGAAATGCAAAACGATAGCGGAAGCAAATTGAAAACTTAACAAAGTGGATCCATCATCCGAAAACAAAGAACGGAGAAAAACGATTGCGTTGGAAACCTTAAGACTAATCCAATCCGAAACAGTATAAATTTTTTTTTTCATTCATTTCATCTCTATTCAAAACTTATACAAATCAAAACAATATAATTTCCCCATTTG
>JAOSBN010108129.1:0-10937 GCA_027563595.1 Erythroxylum suave
GGGGGGGGGGGGGTAGCTTCCTTTGTAAGATTGCTGACGTATTGCCCCCCAGACTGTTCTTCTCATCTCCCCTCCATTTCCACTTATTGGTGCACAACTCCTTTAAGAATTTAGCATTTCGTAGAACTTGCTTAATTGCTTCCAACAAAGGGATATTTACTTCCTCCTTGAGAAAGACCTCTAATATTTCCTTTTATGTCTCCTGTTGCTTATTCTTTGCTAACATACTTGGAAATGGAACAACAGATAAATTATTGACAATAGGGTGTAAAGTACTTAGTTGAGGATGGTGAGCCTCCTTCTTCTTTGTTAGCTCAGTTTCTTCTTTTTCATCTTTGCCTTTCCACTTTGTTGGCCCTGGTACCTCCTTGCCGCTTCTCAAGGTAACAGCACAAGTGTCTTCTTTTAGGTTTCTTTCAGATTGACTAGGCAATCTTGTGGAACTCTAGGCATGTAGCTTCCCCACTGTGTTAGCTAGCTGACTGACCGGATTTTCCAAATTTTTCGAACCACTCCTCACTTCCTACTGAAATTGAAGGCTGTTAAACACTAAACTCTTAACAATTTCCTCTAAGGACATACCTCCTGCTTATTGTTGTTACGGTGGTTGTGGAGGCAATGGACTTGGCTGAAATTGTGGTTGATTCTATTGGAAAACTGGTGGTACATGAAATCTTTGTTATTGCTACTATTGATAATTAGGTTGGCGTGCATTAGAACTGCCCCCTTACTATGGGTTCATATACTTGAAGTTGGGATGATCCTTCTACCCCAGATTTTAAATGGGTGAAAAAGAGTCATACTTCCTCTGCTGTCTTTGGAAACCCCTAACTGCATTGACGTGTTGTTCATCCTACAAGGAAGGGCTTGCATTTGTAGGATGGTTAGCCAATGTACAAATACCATAAACCTTGGTGGGCCCCTTTCCCATCACTGCTTGATGCTTTAAGGAAGTTAGATATGCAACTTGCTACTCCAACTTAGAGATGGAGACCTCCTTCACATGCTTTATCGAGGAGGAAGCATTACTACGATTGCCCCAATAATGGGAGTTCACTACCATTGTTGCTATCAAGTTCCTAACATCCTCTAATTTCCTATTTACTAAGGCTCCACGACTAGAAGCGTCTAATCATTCATATAAATATTGAATTAATAACTAATCATTTATCTAATGGTTTGGTCAGCTATGATAAAGCTTCTTACAAAGCTCCCAATACTCATGCAAAGACTCCCCTGTGTCTTGTTGAATGCCACAGATCTCCTTCTTGATGTTAGCGACCCTTGAGCTAAGGAAGTACTTCTCTAAAAATGCCTATTGCATTTGCTCCCATGTGTTGACTGAGTCGGTGGGCAAGTCATGTAACCATTCTTTGGCTACATCTGGTAAGGCAATGGGAAATGCCTTTAGGTTGAATTGCTCCACTGAAACTCCCACTGGCTTCATATCTGAGCATGCAATATGGAACTCCTTTAAGAACTTGTTGGGATCAATGATGTAGCGTGATACTAGTGATCTGTGTCATGAAAACTTGTAAAAGTAGGCAATGCATGTATCAGTCCAGGTTTATTTTTAACTTACGACTCATTATTCAGATAATTGATACAAAGTAGAATAGGGTTGAAAGAAGGAGCTGCAAGCTCTTTTAAGCTGCAATGATGAAGTTCCATAATCTCCTTTTTTCGTCTAAACTCCCATCGACTTCTTCTTCAAAGGATAAGGAATAACCACTCTCGAGAAGATTTGTGTGGATTCCTCACTCTCTCTAATGAAATCTATTACAACCTATAATAGTACAAAAAGAGAAAGGGTTAATTAGAGAAAGTAACGATCCTCTATTTTTCTTAGAAAATTTAAGCAAATAAATGTGTTTTAAGGAACTGTGGGACATGCAAACCAATGGAAGAATGGAAAAGAGATCAACAAAAAAAAAATTAAAAACAACAAAAGAAACAACAATTAACAAACGCCAACTCCCCAACAACGACATCAAAAGTTTGATAGCTTGTTGCTAACTACCAAATAATAAATTCCTAACTACCAAACTATGCAATAAATGGGGAGAAAAGGGCGAACCACGAAGAGCTGGGATCCAAATGCTATTTCAAATGTTGTAATAAAAGAAAACAAAGCACCCAGAAATGATGAAGACAAGACAACTAATATGCAATAAACATAACCAAGAAGATAAGCACAAAACAAATTTAGAAAATTATAATAACAATGGTAAAGAAGTGGGCTGGAGATATCTTTGTGATTCCAGGATGTTCATTGATCCTTAAATCCAAATAAAAGGTACTCTCATCATGGTGTTAGCTTATGGACTCAATGAAGCTCTTGAAGCCTTTATTTCTCTAAAATAGGCAAAACTAATAAGCTCTAAAAATGCCCTTGATCTCTAATATAACCTAGAATAGGCTCTCTAAGTTCAATAGCAAAGATGCATTAGGTACTAAGAAACAACTAACTTAGGCAACCTACTCATAAGCTCAGAAGGTGTAACCTAAAGGTATGGGATCCTAGATTAGTTTATTAAGTATCCTGACAAATTCAACTAACCTATTGCTACTTTTGGGAATCACTATAGACTATTACATATGAAAAGCCTAACCATAGCCTCCATATTAGAAAGTTAGCTAAAGGGTGACCAAACCTATAAGTAATTCATAATTTATGACATTTGTCCTAAATCCCAAACCAACCTAGACCTATGAGTACCTATTCAAGACAATTTCAACTCGATTCTCACAATTTCCATCCTTTCACCGTTATAATATCTCCGAACCCCTAAGTAGTCTAGCCACACATGTTTACATCAAGCACAATAAACAAAACACATAACATAAACCATTAAACATTCAAATACCCAATAAATTCATATATACAAAATTGCATAAATAAATTCAAATAACGAAAATTAAAACTTGGAAAGTTGTACGAATAAACATCCATTAATATATTACAAAGGTTCATTACAAAATTCATGAGTTTCAACTATAAAATCCATCAAACATTCATTCTAAATATTCTAGCAAATGTAAAAACGTGATTGACATTAAAAAAGCTCTAAACTAATGGAATGAATAGATTAAGACATATGAAAATAAATTATTGAAAATGAAATAAACTAGCTAAGCATAAAGAAAATAACAAAAACTTCTCTGCTCCTTCCTTCTCTTTTCTTCTTCTCTCTTTTTGAAGTTTTCCAAAAGTGGCAGATTGTGTAGACTCCCTCTAGGTCGTCCTCTCTTTCCTTATATAGTATGTTCCATTTAGGGTAAAACCTAGGATTTTCCTCTGCCTCAAAATCCAAAAAACCCCGCAAAAACATAAGTTTGGAAGGCCTTCTGCATCTATCTACGCGTAGGCCACGATTGTGGCCTTTTATGCACGATCGTGGCTTGCTTATCTGCTTTCTACCATGATCATAACTGACTCCCTAAGGTCGTGTCCCTGTGCTCAAGCTTCTGTCACAATCATGGAACATTTTCCATGATCGTGGCCCTTGGTTATTTCCCGGGTCTTCTCCGATTCTCCTCCGAATGCCCTTAATGATTTCTCCTCTATAGTTGGCTCTCCAAATTTTGCCAAACTTCTTACTTTTAACGTATATTTGTGTTCACTCCTTTAATCTATATGTAATCACAAGATGAACACAAATTGAGTATTTAATCACAACAATAGGATTGAAAAGACATTGAAATGCATAAGAAAATATGAGATGATTTAATCTTATCAAAAACCCTAGGGTTTAACTAAAATGGAAAAGACTATATAAAGAAAGAAAAAGAACCCTAGGGGAGCTCCAACTTCTACCATTTTGGATAACTCCAAGCAGAAAGAAGAAGGAGAGAGAGAGAGAAGGAGGAAAAGGAGAGAGGAGCGGGCTTCTACTACTGTTACTTTCCCGAACCATCCCGATCCTGTCCAAGTGACATTTTCTTTTTGTTTTATTATTTGTTTTCTTTGAATGTGTGAAATGGATATAATGATGTTAATGGATTTGGGATTGATGATGATGTTCTAACTTTTCTTTAGGGATTTAAACTTGATTCAACGTTAATCTAGTTGTTATTATGATAATTCATTTATGTGTTTTAATTATTTTTTGTAACTTCATGCTTCAGTAATGAATAGAGAGAGTGAACCAAATGCAAAATGATTAGGTTGGTTAATGAGAGTTAACTAACCTAATGTAATATATAAATAATCAAATTGATAATTATACAGAGAGAGATGTGTGAGGACTCGATTGTTTAATAGAATGCTTAAAATCTAATTAGGTTATAGGCTAATTGTTAATAGAGAGATTACATGTTCGGTAAAGCGATTTAATTAATGTTTATCAATTAGGGCTCAGTGATTATAACTTGAGATAGAGTAATCTAACCTTTGATAGTCTAAAACCGACACCATATTAACACAAAAATGATTAGGATAGCATTGATGATAGGATAAATCCCTTTTTCAGAATTTGGTAATTCATTGTGAATTTGGTAGTGCTCAATATTTGACTTCGTTTGTGTTAATTTTTACAAATTAATTTTCTGTTAATCATCTTCACATATTTACTTTTCTGTTAATTTTTATTTTCATTTTAATATTTCTTTAGGCTTTAGATAACTTAGAACTAGAATAGTTTGACAACTCCTCAAGAGATCAATACCTCACATACTACACCCACAACCTACGTGCTTACTGTATATTAAGGGCTTTAAATAGATTAAAACTTGCCTCAACACCTATAATTAGAGGACATGACATAGTAGAAAAATGTTGAAAGCAACTGGTAAGTTGTACAAGATATGTGATTACCATGAATTAATGAGGACCGTGGAAACAATAGGTGACAAGGAAGTAAAATTGTTTAATAATCAGAAGTAGATCCCAAAAGAGTCAAGGGAAGTAATTGGAGTAGAAGAATTAATAGTGGAAAATGAGGAACTTAAATCTAGACTAAGTGAAGTTAAATATACTAAAGGTGTTGCTACAATTGAAAGGGGAATGGAATCAAGCCCAAGGATAATAATCCTAGTAATAAAGAACTTGATGTGGATGACCAAATACAAGAGGTGCAAGGGCTCAAGCAAAGGGAGGAACTATTAGAGAAGCCCACTCTAACTTTTTATAGAAAATTTGGCAGGAAGAAGAAGAAGCCCAGAGGAGGTTGGTAATACTATTGATCCTTTATCTTTTGAATATGATCTTTTAGAATACAAGGTGTATGAATGAACTCTGTAAAATAAAATTTAGTAGCCCTTAGATTTCATGATTCTATGAAGCTTTTAGGCAATAACTAGATCTCAGGGTCCAATGATTAGCATCATTATAATAGAAGAATTGTCTATGCTTATAATAAGGACAAAATATAGGTTACAGCATGAAATTGCTTTGACCAATTTATTCATCTGGTACACAAAAGGTTAGATTCCTCAATCTCCTTCGAATTGTCCATCATTTATGCTTCAAATTTTGCTTTCTAAAGAGCTGAACTTTGGGAAGATCTCTTTCCCATCTAGTCATCAATGGCTAGCCTTTATATAATAGCAATTGATTTCAATTATGTACTTCATTCCTTTGAAGCTCAAGGTGATATGGTTAAATTCAGAAATATAGGTAAAGAATTGAAGCTATAGTTAGCAAGTTAGAAGTGTTTGATCTAAAATATGTAGGCTATAACTTCATTTAGAGTAACAAACAATAAGGTAGATGTTTTACAAGAAGGAAGCTTGATAGAATTCTGATAAATTAGACATGAATAAGATTATTTCCTAATTCATTTGCTCACTTTGGTTTTCCATTGTGTTCTAGTCATTCTCCATTATGCTCTAGTCACTCTACCATAGAAGTTAATGTTCTCACCACTCAAGTTCCTTTTAATGCTCCCTTTAGATTCTTCAATTTTCTAATCCTTAAGGAGGGGTTCTTGGATGTACTAAAGGAGGTTTGGATTTCTAGTTTCCTGGATGAAATTTTTTTAGCTTATGGAAAAAAATCAAATTTTAAGCTGAAAGTTTTTCACAAAGTAGGTGGTCTCCCATTAGCTTAAAGTTTACATATTGTTAAGGAGGAGCTAAAAAAAGTACTAGAGGAATATTATTTTTATCCAAACAATCTTGAGTTGAAATAGAGCAACTTTGGTCAATAGAGGTGTATAATAGGGCTCTTTAAGATCATAGTTCCCCTATGTTGCAAAAATCTAGGTTAAATTGGATGAAAGAGGGGATTCCAACACCAGGTTCTTTCGCAATTTAATAATTGCAAGAAGAAAACTTAATAAAATCCTTTCTTTTCTTGATGAAGATAACCAACTAGTAAAAGATAGGAATTCAACAGAAAGGTTGTTGATTGACTACTATAACAAGATTCTTGGTTCAAGCGGTTCAAGTCAACTTTGTCTCCAAAACTTAATGGATTTGATTGGTCCTTCAAACTCTTTAATGAAGATTTAATGGAAGAACTTTAAAAACCAACATCTTTCTTAGAAGTTAAGAGTACCTTGTTCAATTTAAGTCTAAAGAAAGTCTATGTCTTTCAATGCCTTATTCTTCCATTCTACCTAGGACATTACTTGGGATCTTTTGGTTCAAGTTATTGAGGAGTTCATATCTACTAGCAAAAGGTTGAATGAGCTTAAATCCTCCCACATTTGTCTAGTGATAAAACTCCCTATTGCAAATAATCTCAAGGATTTTTTTCCCTATCTAATATTGCAACACTATTTATAAAGTGCTTTCCAAGCTCCTAGCCTAGAGATTAATGGGTATTTTGAAGTATTTCATCTAACAATCTTAGGGTGCCCTCATTCTAGTTAGATCCATCTTTCTTTTAAAAAAATGAAATAATTTTCATTAGCTATATTTTAACTATTTACAACATCATAATGAGTTCACTCGGTGGGGAAAAACACTAACACCATAATTACATATGACTAGCTTAACTTATACAAAACAAATAACTCAAGTATAGTAGTACAAGTTGATAAATTCCATCTTAGCTTCATTATTGTTGACAATTCATTAATTTCTTCCTTTACTATAGCAAAAGCTCTGATTTCATTGATAATGTTTACTGCTAGTTGGTATTTGGTTATCTCTTCCCTAGAATAATTTCTTTTATTTCGCTTCCTCCATATATTGTATATTGTAATTAGGAAAGTTGCCTTAAACAACTACCCATACTTTTTTTATTGCTTGGAGATTTGAATGATCCAATTCAACATTGCATTTTACTCATATAAAGTGCATTAAGTGTCTAAATTATGTAGTATTTGGCTCCACACTACTTTTGAATATACACAATTAAAGAAAAGGTGATTCCTATGTTCAGCTGAGAGCTTATATAGCACACAGTTTGGATCAAAGCTACCATGCCATCTATTTTTAGTATGTAGTCAATCTTTTATGACTAACCAAATGACCATTGAGGCCTGGGGCTTAAATTGTTCTTCCAAAGAAGTTGGGACCATGGCATAACTTGAAGCTCAACTTAGAAGATACTATAGTAGGATTTGGAAGTGAATAACCATGTGGCACTATCTTTCCATAAAATCTTATCCTTATTACAACTACACTAATTGCTAGAAGTATCGAAAGATTTGACCAAAACCTCTAAAGTTACCAGTCCATCTCCCTTTAGTTATGAATGATGAAGATCTAACAGTAAGAAGAATTTGGTGTCTAAGATGTACTAGTTCATTCCTTTGAATTAATGGACTAGATTCAGTCTAATTATCATACCAAAGTCATATGTTTTCTCCCTTCACCAATTAGTGATAAATCCATGTGTAAATGAGCTCATAAAGCTTCAACATCTGTTTAAAAACCCAAGAATAACACCTGATTATTGGCATATTCTAAAACCTATTAGTGTTAATGTATGTTTCATGGATCCACTTGATCTAAACAACATCTTTGTTTACATAGAGTCTTCAGATTTTCTTGCAAAGCAATACCTTTTGCATGATTAAGGAAGAAATGATGTCTAAACCTCCTTTTTTTTTTTTTGGGGGGGGGGGGGGAGAATTGTAACTTCATTCCACTTTACATTTGCCTTGTTTGCATTGTCCACTGAGCTAGACTAAAGGAAAGCTTTGATTGTTTTGTTGAGATCTTTGATCACCCTTTTGGGAACAATCAGATGGTTGATCCAATGAACATGTATGTTGCTAATAATCAAAATTATTATAGTAAATCTAGCCTCCATTAAAAGAAATCTATTTTATCAAGCTAGTTTTTTGGATCCATATTTCTCTAAGAAAATAATGCAATAGGCATATTTGAGTTTAGCATCAGAGATTGAAACTCCCAAAGATTTAAATGGAAGTGTGTGTAACTCCATTCCCAGTGATATTTCATGTTCAGAGGGATTTTAGGCATCTAAGGAGCGTTAGAAGCTACTTTTGTGAGTATTAACTTTCAATCCAGACCAATCAAAGAATCTACTTAATATGTCATGAAGAATGTTCATAGAAAACTCATCAGCTTGAGACAAAACCAGCTAGTCATCAATAATCATCAGGTGCGTAAGTTTCCTAGTACTGCATTTATAATGGTAGTTAAATATGCCATTATTCACTATTAACTTCTCGAGTGTTCTAGACAATCCTTCCATAACTAAAATAAATATGTAAAAGGATAGAGGGTCTTCTTGCCTAATCCTTCTTACACAATTAAGTGGCTTAGTTGTAATACCATTCACAAGAATGATGACAGATGAAGAATGAAGACACATCATAATCTAATTCTTGAAACGTAAGAGAAATTCTAGAGCTTCAAGACAAACTTGGATAAATTGCCAATTAACAATGTCGAAAGTCTTATAAAAGTCTATTTTTAGATGTAGCTCTTTATGTTTTTGCCTGATTGATAATCTTTTAGGAGTTCTTGCAACTAGAGAATATTGTACCTGATGGATCTACTTGCTATGAATGCTCTTTGAGTTAAGGAAACTATCTCATCCAAAGCTTTTTTAAATCTATTAACAAGTAATTTTCCAATTACCTTATAAATGGTATTACAGCAAAAGATGGGTCTATAATCCAACAATGAGGAGGGGTTTGTATTCTTAGGGACAAAGCAATTGTAGGTGTGGTTTATCTCTTTCAACATCTTGGAAGAGTTCAAAGTTTCTTAAATATCTTGTGTAGACAACTCACCAGTGATGTCCCAGGTAGTTTGGAAGAAGCAAGTAGTGAATATGTCAGGGCCAGGTGCATTTGAAGGGTTTAAGCTGAAATGGACTTCTTTTATGACATTATCTAAGAATAAAGTAGTAAGACAGTTTCTAATATCCCGACTTAATGAGCAATCAAAGTATTTCTTCATATCAAAGGATTGATAGGATTAAGTGGAAATTCCCATCAGCTTTTCAAAAAAACTCTAGTGAGGTTCAATAGGTCATTCTAATTTAAGTAGAGGTCTCCTCTTTCATCCCTAAGCTCTACAACTTTATTATTGTTCCTTATTGTTAGCTAAGTATCAAAGAAAAATTTGGTATTCAGATTCTCATCTTCAACCATTCAACTCGAGCCTTTCGTTTGAGAATATAATTATACAAATATAAGGCCTATTGATATTCCTTAATTCTCAAGAGTTTAGTCTCTCTCAACTGAACATTGTGGGGATGGAGATAACAATCATCTTAAGCTATTTTAAGTGTTATTTTGTTTTCTTTAACATGTCGGATGTTGCCACTAGTAAAACTTTTGAGAGAAGATTTCACTATTCTTAACTTATGCATCAATTGGCATAATTTATAACGTTCAATGTTCTAGCCACAACAAGCTCTAACTAGATCAAGGAAGCCAATCTACTTATTAAGTCCATTATAGAATCTAAAAGGAGCACCCTTAAAATCAGATAAAAAATTATTATGAATGAGAATGTAAGAATGGTTGGATAAGAGAGATTCCCCAAAATGAGCTAATGAATGTGGATATGCATATAACCAAATTTGATTGAACATAGCTCGATCCAATTTCCTTATAATCATGCATTGACCTTGCTGCTTGTTTGTCCATATGATGAGTCTCCTATTGAATCTAATGTAGACTTAGTGTTAGTGTTTGGAAGATGGCAAGATAATTGAAGTTGTTGGTCACTTTCCCTTTGCACTAGCATTGAAGCTTTTTTGGTGTGATAAAAACACATAATTCTGCTATTGTAATGTGAAGAAAAATCTGTTAGTATAAACCAATCAGCACCTAAAAAGTCCCTAAGAAGCTAGGAAGATTGTATTTTAGTTTCTAAGAGCCCAACTATACAAGGATTTTTGTTTTCCAAAATCATATCCTTAACCATAGCTTGCTTATAAGGTCATTGACTCTAACATTCCACATTAGCAACATTAAGGGATTTCCCCTTTGGATTTGTTTTTATCATTCCTTCGACCTAATCTCCTTTTAGAATTGTAGGTTGGAATTGAAGGGGTTTCATTAGTGCCTTCTTAATCACCATGTATGTAATTGGTCTCAACTAAATCCAGCTAATTTTTTATGTTATCTAGATTATCTTCCATGATGCTAACCTTCTTCAAAGGTTTACTAAGTATTCGATCAATATAGATTTCAAGCTTATCAAAAATGGTCTCAGGCTCAAGATTGTAATCGATCTATTTTTCTATGGAAGTGTGAATCTCCAACTCAGTAGATTCCCTCAAATTGGATGAGTTGTTCTGATTCTTTTGTAACATCCCACTCTCGACAGGGAGGGTAAAATAGGAAATATGGGTGTTTAGTGAGAGCTTAGTAATGCAATTGCACATTCATGCATTTTGTGACATATTTGTATTGTGAAAACTGAATTTATTGCACATGAAATTTTTGTACATGCATTCAATGATATTCCCGGTATATTTGCTTCTACCTGTGAATGGGTTGAGAATTGTGGGTTATTGATTTTAAAAATTTAGTTGGAGAGTGACATTATTGATTTTA
>JAOSBN010108170.1:0-10937 GCA_027563595.1 Erythroxylum suave
ATAAAATGGTTACTTAGCACTGGGTACTAAAGGATCTATAATTAGTCTATTTTCTATGTTACCTTAGTGTATCACACCACGTTGATTTTGTGATGATTATTATTTAATATTAGTAAATTATATTTGTGTTATTTCTACATTAGCTAAATAGTGTGGGTGCTTCATTTAAGGTAAAAGACATAAAATTATCTTGTATTTTATGTAATTTTAGAAAACTCTCATCTTTAATTTTTTTCGTAATTTCTTATAATTTTTGAAAAATTCCTTCTCTTATACTTATGTTAAAAATAACAGAGAAATAAACATAAACACTAACTTTACACTTATAATTAATCATTTAAATTAACTAATAAATTACACTCCTCTTATACTTATATTTATTAGTTAATAAATATATTAACTAATAAATTTTGTTACATTGAATATTTTCTAATATCGAGTAATTAAACCAGGTGTGGCTAGAGCTTTCCCCATTTTCCATTTCTCGTAGTCATATGCTTCCTCCACAGTGTACATCGTTATGCTATTGCTAGCTATGGTTGTGGTAGAACTTTGGAACTCTTGCAGTCACGTCTGGTCATTGTTAAAAGCGTATTTTGTCGGTATTAAGAGTGCGTTTGGTTCAGTTTTTGATAGATAGAAAAGTACTTTTTTTTACTGCAAAAGTTATTTTAAGGACAAAATGAGTGTTTGGCTGTAAACTTCAAAAGTACTTTTGGAATAGAAATAGCCTTTTTAAAAGCTAAAATACAGCTTTTTCGAAAGCTCAATTTTGAAGCTTTTTCAAAAAGCACGTAGATTTTTTATATCAATTAATGAACCTATTTTTTAGTTTCTTTTACCCTCATGCTTTACACATAATTCTTACAATATCCACAAACACATCTTCACGTTTATTTTGAGATTTATATAATATTATTTGAATTTTTTATATATTTTAATATTTATTTTTGAAATTAGTTTTACTTATGTTATAATCTATACAAAAAATTTGGTTAGATATATTTTCATTTATGTTTCATATAGTTTAAAATTATATAATAATTAATATATTGTGCTTTGTATATTGTTTGATATATTTTAAATAATATTTATATGCACAAATAATTTTATTATAAAATAAAATATAGTTAAAATTAATAAAAGTGTTTTTAATTTTTATGTTGTCAAACAGTCTACTGTATGAAGCTCTTTTTAAAAAGTTGTTTTTTTAATTAACAGCCAAACAGTCAACTGATTTTTTAGAAAAGCTCTTCTCAAAAAATCTCTACTAACAAAAACTCTACTGACATAAACTCAACCAAATAGCCAATAATAAGTGAGCGAGTGGATCCACACGCAAGTGTTCGATTTATTGGTTACGCGTTTTTGAGTTTTGCTTTTCGACCTTTATGATAATTCTACTACCGAATCTGGACGCCTTTTGTTGTTATCCAATGTCCACCCACTTGTTCTTCAGTTCCTTCTCTTTTGCAACTTGTTAGAAAAATTTCATCAGTGGATCTCAACTT
Organism: Erythroxylum suave; assembly: GCA_027563595.1. Taxonomy (NCBI): domain Eukaryota; kingdom Viridiplantae; phylum Streptophyta; class Magnoliopsida; order Malpighiales; family Erythroxylaceae; genus Erythroxylum; species Erythroxylum suave. The sequence continues at coordinate 1,512 of JAOSBN010108170.1, forward strand.
TTAGGGAAATTTAATTATTAATTCATATAGTCAATTTGAATCTAGTTTTATATTTGCGTTTCAAGACGTTACAGGCTTTTTTTTTTTTCCTTTTTATGCAATGAACTTTGTCTGTTATCATTAAAACAATACTGTAATTAAATACATACATAACCATCTATACATATATAACCGTGATGAAATTTCATAGAATATATAGCATGTCCAAGCATTGTCAGATATCTCAAAAAAATATTATGAATAAGATGATTAATGTCATTATTACAACCCTTTCTATTGTTTGACTTGATGGTAATAAAATTAAACGCACATATACTATAATCAACGACTCATTCTACTCCTACCATATATTTAAAATAATATTTATGTATTATTCATTTAGATCTTGAGATTAAATGTATATAAAGTTAACTGAACTGACATCAAGAAGACCTTGTCATTGGTTGGTATTTGGTTGACCTGGTCAACTTGGAAAGGATGCTCTATTCTCCGTCCATCCGATTGTAAGCTTATTGGTCTTGCTCTTAATTACACTACATCATAAAGGACTTTTAGTTTGTCAGTAATAGTCATTAGCGACTATTTATCTATAGTAGAAAATTATTGGGCACGTTTTACTCTAATTACCACTAATATTTTTTTTACGCTTTTTTTTTTGTTGCAAAAAAGTATATGCGACATTTAGAAAAAATGACGTCAATATGTTTTAGCTATGCTTAATTATTTTTGTAACTAAAAGTTTTTATCTATATTTTCAAAAGCGGAACAAATTATTTTTAGTTACGATTTTAAAAGTGTAGCCAAAGGCTTTTAGCTGCATTTCTATAAACATAACGAGAAGCTTTTAGTTATGTATATAAAATGTCATTAAATTTGATTATGTACAAGATTTTAATTACAACTTCAAAAATACTTATATTTAAAACAAAAAATAAAAAAGATTAGTTTAATCACTTTCATCTTCATTGCTTACATAATACAGGCCAAGTAATTTTTTAAGGTACTTTCCATGCTTAGCTAATTTTTTTAAGCAACTTTAATTGTTTTCCTTTTCAAGATGATAAATGCTTACTGGTAAATTGTATTTTTAGCGAAAGTAAAAATTGTTACTAAAAGAAGTAATATTAGTCACTTTTATTATTAGTATCCAATATTTAAAGTTGTCACCTCTTGTTACAAAAGCCTGACTAATTTAAGAAATTGTTACAATTATGCAACACATTTGTGACATAAATACTGTAACTAATATTTGTGAAATTTGTGACAACACTATATGATCACAATAAATTTACATATTTATGACAAGTTTATTGTCACAAATAATATAAAGTAGTTACAAACTAAGCCGTAACAAAACTTGATTAAATTGTGACAAAAATGTCGTACTAAAACCTATGGTTTGTATGACAACATTATATGGTTACATAAACTTTACATATTTATGACAAATTTATCGACACAAATAATATAAAATAATGACAAATAAAGTCATAACAGTCATTTTATTATTACAACATTATCGATACTAAAATAATTATAAATAGTGGAAAAATGTTTGTCACTAATAATTTTTTCAATGTCCATTACTTCTTGGTCACTAATATTTTAATAAAAAAGTGTCAACATCATTCTGTTACAAAAAGAAACATTAGTTCTCACAAAAAGTATTATCACTAATGTGTTTATTATTATCAAAAATAATGATTGGGTTTCAATTCGATAGTCTCAAACTTTTATGGACGAACAATCAATATGAACCCCGTCTCTAACATTGACTTGGACGTTTTGCTTGTGTAGACTTAATTTGAACATATAGAATTTGAAGCCAAAGCCACATTTATGAACTTTTATCAAACTAACACGATAGATTTAAGACTTTTTTCTTTAATTGTTGTACCTTAATTGAGCTTTATAACGCACCTATTGTTAAGATGATACTTAATCAAACTTATAGTTAAATACAACTTTGCTAGATAGCATCAAGCGTCATTAAATGTGAATCACACATCAATTATATTCATAAACCAAATTAAAATTTTAGTAAGTAATGAATATAGGTAATACGAAATAAATGTATTTATTAATTTTCATTAAATAATCGAGGAAGCAAAAAACGTACGATGTCACCGGGGACGATGTGCAACTGGACCAAAGCAGAAGCAAGTCTAAGACGTCTTTCATGCGTTTCTCTTCATGAGAATCTAACTTTGCTGTAGACAATCGAGCTTTTGTCTCCGTATACGGTTGCTGTTTTCTCTAGGAAGCTTGTTGGCGACAAAGGCATGTAATTTGCAGAACACAAGACCAAACCCTGATCCATTGTTTCTCCGTTGACTAGGTTGGGAGGTCTTCCTTGTCCATAATCCCAAGCAACTTCACACTATTATATATGTCCCAAGCAACTTCGTACTATTATTATATATGTCTTAGAGCCATGACTTTCGTTTTCTTTTTTTAGGTGGTGGGGGTGGAGGTTGAGGTGTGGTGATTGATTATACGAAGACCATAAACGTGAATAAATTACCTGAAATATGTCAAAAGTTCACATTGACGGTTCATGAGGTAATGATAATGACAAAGTGATCATCACTATTTACATTGTTAATGTTGTAATTTTTAATTGGTGGGAAGTGGTTAATTAGAAAATATTTTTTTGAATGCATTAAAGGTTTGGTGTGTTAATCCCCTACTTGAATTGATCTGTTAGGAAATTAGTTTCAACTGATTTGAGAATACTTCTAAAATCACATAAAATATGTAATTATGATATTATAAGTCTTGGAACAACAGTTAAAGTTATTCTTTTGTAACTATAAAATCACATGTTACATTATTACCTTTTTCAATTTCTTGCATAGCGGAGAATTTTATATTTTGACATAGTAAATTGTCTTGATACAAATGGCTGGAATTACTTCAAACATGCACTGCTTAAGCAACATAATAATAAGCCTATATTCCAGCTGTACTAAAATGGCTATATCAATTAATATTCTTAACTTTGATATTGTATGTCGAACTATATTAATCTGTCTTGAAAAATTAAGTTTAAAATGTTAACCAAGCTATATTACAGGATAGCTTCTCATTTTCAGAATGATGCAATACTATTCATGTAGCCAAGTTTAAATTCTAAAACTAAGATCGAAGTCCTATATTGTTGATTGCAATTACAATCAGAACTATTAAGATTGTGGAATATTCTTTTATGATAATTAACTATAAGTAATACAATAATTTGTAATTACGGATTAACTTTCAATATATGAAAGTATTGTAAGGATTTTTAATCAAATACCTGGGCTTATATGTGTATAAGCCCACATGTTTATACACATATGGACATGTTATGAGGCATTCAACTACGGAATATGGTTGCGAAACTTTGTCACGGTGCTGCACATTGTGAACTCTATTGAAAGAACACTTAAATTATTTTGTGACAATAGATCGGCAATGCTATATTCCAATAACAATAGCAGCTCGACAAAGTCGAAGCACATCGACATCAAGTTCCTAATTGTTAAAGAGAGAGTTCAGAGTAGACAGTTGTCTATACAGCATATTGGATCAAACTCCATGATTGTTAAAGAGAGATAAGTTCAGTTTAAGTCAATGCCCCAAGAATGACTATGAAGCTAAGGAAATGCAGAAGACTCTTTATGCTTCGGCTGTTGGAAGTCTAATGTATGATCAAGTTTGTACACGTCCGGATATTGCATACATTGTTGGAATGCTAGGGAGATATTTAAGTAACCCAGGATTAGATCACTAGAAAGTAGCCAATCGGGCTATGCAGTACTTGCAGAGAACGAAAGATTATATGGTCATATACAAAAAATCGGATAAGCTGGAGATCATTGGTTATTCTGATTTCGATTTTGCTGGATGCCAAGATAGTAGGAGATCCACTTCAAGCTATATCTACCTGCTTGCTGGAGGAGCTATTTCCTAGAAGAGTGCTAAGCAGACACTTATAGCTTCTTCCACTATGGCAGCAGAGTTTATAGCATGTTATGAGGCATCCAATCACGGAATATGGTTGCGAAACTTTGTCACAGGGCTGCGCATTATGGACTCTATTGAAAGATCATTTAAGTTATTTTGTGACAATAACTCGGCAGTGCTATATTCCAATAACAATAGGAACTCGACAAAGTCAAAGCACATCAACATCAAGTTCCTAATTGTTAAAGAGAGAGTTTAGAGTGGACAGCTGTCTATACAACATATTGAATCAAACTCCATGATTGCGAGTCCGCTTACTAAAGGAGTGCCACCCAAGGTCTTTCATGAGCACATTGCTCATATGGGTGTTGCATCATTTTAGGATATATAGCTTCAGTGGGAGTTTGTATTGTAGATGATTTTCATATTAGACATTTTTTCATTGTCATTTTGGATACAGTTTTTGATTAATTTGTTCAAAATTGTTTTCAGCTTCAAGATATTTGGTTTATTTTATCTTTGAACTTGTTTGAAATTGATTTAACTAAAGCATAAGATTGGACCAGTTGGAAATAAGCATGCGAAGATCACGCTGCTTATAATTTCCATGTTACACATCCATGCTTGATCCATGTCATTTGATTATATCAGCATATATGACCATTGATGGTTCTAGTTATGTTAATTGTAGCGAAAGACACTTTGATCCTATGTTGGTATAATTGATGGACTAGATTGTCTGGGGATACATACAGTAATGATAGCAAAATTCTGAGCACTCATAAGGTTAATACACAATTTTAAGATAACACATATAGCCCAAGTGGGAGATTGTAAGGATTTTTAATCAAACATGTGGGCTTATGTGTGTATAATTGTGTATAAAGGCTATCATATAAAGTTGAGCCCAATTAAATAAAGTGATCTAATATGGTTATTGTATTTTAGGTTTTATGTATCTATTTTAAGTGTGAGCTTCGTATGTGTAGAGACAGGGTTATAATTTCTAGTTTTATGATGGGACAAACTAGAAATTAGATCAGGGTTTTACCCTAATAAAAGTGGTTATGATCCCCAAATTAAATGTGCGCATTCTTCTTTTCCGATATCCCATCATCAGAGAGAAAACAGAGAGATCAAGGGAAAACTCTAGAGAAAAGGCTACGTTTTAATTTGGAAGACAAACTGCAAAACTTCAGTGCAGATTTGACAATGCATTTAGGTATGCTTCCGCTTTTATTTAATTCTTGATGATTTAATATAAACGGATCCTGGTTTTCAAGGGATTAAAAACCAACAAGTATAATTTGAGTAAAATAGTTCAACCGAAACTATATACCTATATAAAAAAATTGTATCATTTCAAGTCACTATTGAGTTTATAATTCATCGAGACTGAATAGATGCGGAATATATGTTAAAGTTCCTTCTAGGACCCCATCGAAATAATTCTCAAGGATTCCAGGGTTAGAGGGTCTGGCTTCCCCCAACTCCGCATGCACCAATTTCAGCACAAGCATTAGTTAACTGAACTGACGTCAAGAAGACCTTGTCATTGGTTGGTATTTGGTTGAGCTGGTCAACTTGGACAGATCGCAGGAGGTGTGTGAAGCTGGGAAGGAAGCTCCTTTCTCCTTCTATCCGATTGTAAGCTTTTTGGTCATGCTCTTAATTAGCACTACAACATAAAGGACTTTTAGCAATGATCTGACTTGTCAATAATAGTCAATGATATAAAAACCAGGCCGAATCGGTCGGTTCGACTGGATTAACCACAAACCAGACTGGTTTTCAGTTCGATTTCTTCTTTTAATCGTTGAGAATTAAAACCGGCCGGTTAAATAATAAACTGGCCGATTTCTTCTGAACCGTTAACTGGATGCATCTTCTTCTCTTACGCCCAAACAACAAATCAGAAAGATGAGATTTTCATGCGATTGACACTTGAGAAATCAATCCATTGTAGTGAAAACTAATTTGGAACCAAGATTAAGCAAATGGGTAGTTGAGTTTGGCACCAAAAACCAAAACAAAAACTCAAAATTGGTTGAGAGATTTCTTGAAGCACCAAATGCGATCTTCTTTCTAATAGACCATAGAAGAGGGAGAGTAAGAATAACAACCATAATAACTCAACTTTCATCACACATCTTCAACAACACTCCATCTCTAAAAAAATGAGGATTGATGTTAACTAAATCTCATAACAAAAAGAAATAAGAATAACTAAATCTCGGGGAAAAAAAGAACCCAAAATCCAAGTTTTCTTTAAGAAAGTGAGAGATATAGTTCGCGAAAGTAGAGACATTTCTTGACGGAGTTGATAGGTTCAAGGTTAAAGTGGAGTTGGGGTTTGGCTACCGGAGAGGAAAAATAAACATTCAGAGATGGTTATAAATGTTTTTGATAAAAGGGACGGTGGTGCTTAGCTTCAAAGAAAAAAACGAAAGTTGTGCAGAGAGGTGTTTGCAAATGCTTTTCATAAAAGCTGGAACTTGAAAATTGGGAAAGCTGGAACTTGAATATTGGTAGAAGAAAAGGTTGATGGGACACGTGAGGATAGAAGTTAAGAGGATGTAGATACAAGTTAGTTTTCGTATTTTTATGTCATTGTTATGATGTTTTTTTTTCTTTTTACATTTGCTTGTGTTATTTTGAGAAAATATGTTATTTTTAACTAAAAGATAATTTTTCTTAAATTTTAGTTACAAAATATTGAAAAAATTCAATTACACACCATATAAATATTAATAGACTAATAAAATATAACTAAAATGATAATTTAATTTAATTTTTAATTTTGACTTAATTAATTTAATGTAATTAATTAATAATTTAAAATAATTGTAATAAATTATTAATTTGTATCAAATTTGATTAGTTCAATATAAATTTAAAATTTGAGTTAGACATTTGATGATTAATTTATATATAATGTTTATGTCACATATATTTTAACACTATATTTTTAAGTGAAATCTAAAAAAGAGATCGTTCTAAAAAAATTATTTGAGTTTTACTTCTTATTTATTATATAACGGTTTTATAATGGTTCACTACCAGTTGGACCTTTAAACCTTAAACCTTTCTTTCGACTGGTTTGATATCTGGTCTGGTTTTTTAAACATTAATAATAGTTATTAGCTACGATTTGTATTTGTCATTGCAAACAACGCCAATTCTTACAGTAGAAAATTATATGCTACGTTTTTCCTTAGCTACTGCTAATATTTTTTTTAGCAAAAAAGTGTATGCGACATTTTGAAAATTTGACGTTAATATCTTTTGGGCATGCTTAATTACTTTTTGTAGCTAAAGATAATTAGTTACGTTTTTTTGAAAACGTAGCAAAAGGTTTTTAGCTACACTTTTAAAACCGAAACAAATTATTTATAGCTATATTTATAAAAGTGTAGTCAAAAGTTTTTAGTTGCATTTCTAGAAACATAGCCAAAAGCTTTTAGTTACATTTTTTAAAATACAACCAAACATTTTTAGGTACATATTGGAAAATATAGTCAAAGTTTTAATATAAATTTACCTAAATGTTATACCATGTTAATTACAATTATTTGTGATATTTTTAATTCATATTCTTGTATATAATATTTAGATTTTTTGTTGTTAATTTGTCATACAAAAATAATTAAAATTTTGAAGTATTGTATATAAAAAATAAAATATCATTAAATTTGATTGTATACAAGATTTTAATTACAACTTTAAAAATACTTATATACAAAACAAAAAATAAAAATATTAGTTTAATCACTTTCATCTTCACTGCTTACATAATACGGACCACGTAATTTTCTTAGGTACTTTCCATACTTAGCTTTTTTTTTTCAAGCAACTTTAATTGTTTTCCTTTTCAAGATGCTAAATGCATACTGGTTATTAGTACCTAAGAAATTATATTTTTAGTGAAAGTAAAGGTTGTCAATAAAAGCAGTAATATTAATCACTATTATTATTAGTGTCTAATATTTGAAGTCATCACCTCCTGTTACTAATAAAATAGTGACTAATTTAAGAAATTGTCACAATTATGCAACACATTTGGGACACAAATAATGTAACTAAAACTTGTGAAATTTGTGACAACACTATATGGTCACCTATGGTTTGTGTGATAACACTATATAGTCACAAAAACTTTACATATTTATAATAAGTTTGTCGACACAAATAATAAAAAGTAGTGACAAATAAAGTCGTACCAATACTTCATTTTATTATTACAACATTATAGATACTAAAATAATTATAAATAGTGACAAAATATCTGTCACTAATAATTTTTTATCAGTGTCCATTACTTCTTGGTCACTAATATTTTAATAAAAAGTGTCAACATCATTTCGTCACAAAAAGGAAAATTGGTTCTTACAAAAAGTATTGTCACTAATGTGTTTATTATTATAAAAATAAAACTATCAATTAATCAACGAAATTACATTAGTTGTAAAAGAATTTTTCATTAATGGCTATATTGTCTAATATATTTCGTCACAAATATGAAAGTTATATGTTACAATAATATTGTCACTAAATAAACAATATATATTACAATTAATTTATCTTTAATGTGTTTGTGTTTGTCACAAATAATATTATTAAATTTAACAATTTAATTACATGATCGATAAAAAATTTTGCATTGGTGGCCATGAAATAGAATTATCACAAATGATACGGATTTCTAGTGCCAAGATATCGTCACATAAGCAAATAAAAATTATAAATATATATAAAATCACCAAAATGTACAAAATTCTAATTTCCAATATGTAAAATTAGAAAATTTAATATCAAAGAAAATTATATTTATTACAATTATCCCAAATTATCACGTATTAATTTAAGCTAAAACTCTCCAACCAGATGAAGTTCATGATTGATTTGTTTCCTACAAATAAATAAAAAATAAAATCAATTAATTAGTTTATAAAATATTAAGCTATAAATTTAGTAGTAATACTTTATAATAATATAATGAAAATAAAAGAGTGGAAGAAAAGAGACAGTTACAACCATTACCTTATGAATAAAAAAACTGTCATACCTTTAAAAATAACTACATTGCTCTCTTATCATCCTTAGAAATCTCTTTCCAACTAGAGACATGAGATGGTGCAAGTTGCCAAATACATATACGAACTTTTGACTTGAAAAGGCTGACATATTTACGCATACCTTATAATACGGAGGAGGAAATTAAACATCAATTTATTTTCCTTTAGCTCTCTTCTTGGCAAGTCTAGCATTGATTGTTGGCTGTCGTCCACTTTTTTAGAATTTACACTTCTTATTTTTTAAATATAACTGGTCGGGTCGTTCATTTTCAGGTCCAGGCCCACTTCTAGGACCACTTTTCACTCTGGGCTGAAGTCGGGTCGGCCAGTCCAAGTTCAGACTCATTCTCAGAGCCACTTCCAGATAGCCGGTGGTACCTGAATTCACGATGGGACACGGCAT